>OX638306.1:29406792-29697700 GCA_951812265.1 Taphrorychus bicolor
AAATTCAATTAAGGCGATTTCGCTACGTCCCAGAGAAAAAGTGCTTCCTAGGTGCCGAAACGAAAGCATTCTAAGATATCCCCTGGGAAAGAAGCCATTCGATTGGATGCTCGGTCTCGGCACAAACAGACCTCAAATGGCAATTTCAAATTTAAAGTTTAAAAATTCGTCAAAATTTCTAATTCAGAGCTAGACCCTTTATTTTTAGTCACGTCTGGGGCCCGCGGGTGTACTACCTCTATGAATTATTTCAGATTTTCTGCTGCAAAAATGTGGAATCTACAGGGTAAAATGTGAGAAAAGTACACCCAAATTAACAAAAAATGTAGCACAGAAAAACTTTTGTAGCTCACCCGGTATAAGAGCTAGACCAAAACTCACAACAGATTTTTTTTTTCAAACTAGTATACTGTTTTGGTCACTTTTTCTTAATGGTTTTTGGAAATTTTTTACTCGCCCTGTATTAAAGTGACATCGTTGGAGGAAGGGGGGGGGGGGGTAGGATTAAAAGTGCACAAGGATATGCCCTTTTCGCTGGTACCACCTTTAATGGGCAACCCGGTAACTAACGGGGTCCAGAAGGCCAAGAAATTAACCATTATAATTATCAGTAATTACTCAAATTGTGTTATAATAGTATATTGTGCAACTAGTTTCGAAAATTAATTACACTTTTCACACGCAACTTTGGTTGCTCAAAGTATTTCTTTGAGCAACTTTAGTGTAGTGCTTTGAGCAACTTAGCGCAGTTAACTACCGTTGAAAATCGCATATCACAAACAGCGAGCGGAAAGTGCACATTGCGCTCTCATACAGAAGTGTGTGCAAAGTCCACTTTGCACACGCCTTGCATATATTTTATAAAACGCATGACCATTTATGAAGCAAAATCGCAATCGTAGAAAAAGTATAGTGAGCAACACGTACGAATATCACTTCTCACCCTCTTCTGACGCTGTATTACGCGCCCACGGCACGTGTCTAAACCGTCACACTCGTGTGAAAAGTGTAATTTTCGAAACTAGTTGCACAATATACTATTATAACACAAATTGAGCAATTACTGATAATTACTCTAGCTGACAAAGACGTTCTCTAAATCGTGTTTATTTGTGTACTTTCCAAGGTAACTTCGCCAAGAATTTTGAATGAAATTCTCGTCTTATTCTCACAGAATTTTCGACGTAACCTTCTGCCACTGTTTTGGACATCCATCCGCCATGCTGTTTAATTTGCAGAAGATCTGCATCAGAATCTGCAAGCAGAAGGTACTGGTGGTCCTTCGAAAACACTGATCGGTGTATTGCTATATTTTTAGGAATATTTCCGAAAATATTGATACAGGTTGAGGTCCACATTTTCCATTAGAGTATTGCGCAACAAAATATATTTTTTTTAAATTTCCATGAGGTTTCAACCGCCAATGTCCACTGGTGATATTACGATTTCGCGACGTATATTTGTCTTTGTGTTAGGAATTGTAGTCCGACATAGATCTCATTCGTCAGACTTTTTGGTTGTATATATTTGTTCTTTTTTTCTTTCCACGCTGATAACTTTTGAACTATTATTTTGACGAGATTTTCACGCGGAGGGCTTAGGTACATAAATGAATGGGTGGAACGTATGTGCGGGGTGCGCTGAGCAGTGGCGTACCAAAAGCAAACATGTGATTTTTTTTGGTACCCAAATTTGACTCGTCTTTACCGTAGCTCCCGGATTATATGGGGTACAGGGATCACCATGGGTAGATTCCTTCTCCTAGGAAAATTTTGAAAAATTCACAAATTTGAGACGGTTTTAAAAAAAAATTGTAATGGTTAATTTCTTGGCCTTCTGGACCCCGTTAGTTACGGCGTTGCTCATTAAAGGTGGTACCAGCGAAAAGGGCATATCCTTGTGCTCTTCCCCCCCCCCCACCAAACGACCAAAAGAGTGTATTAGTTTGAAAAAAAAAACTGTTGTGAGTTTTGGTCTAGCTCTTATACCGGGTGTGCTACAAAAGTTTTTCTGTGCCACATTTTTTGTTAATTTGGGTGTACTTTTCTCACATATTACCCTGTAGATTGCACATTTTTGCAGCAGAAAATCTGAAATAATTCATAGAGGTAGTACACCCGCGGGCCCCAGACGTGACTAAAAATCAAGGGTCTAGCTCTGAATTAGAAATTTTGACGAATTTTTAAACTTTAAATTTGAAATTGCCATTTGAGGTCTGTTTGTGCCGAGACCGAGCATCCAATCGAATGGCTTTCTTTCCCAGGTGATACCTTAGAATGCTTTCGTTTCGGCACCTAGGAGGCACTTTTTTTCTGGGACGTGGCGAAATCGCCTTAATTGAATTTCGAAACAAAACCTGCAAGTTTTTTAAATTTCGGCAAAATTTTCGTTAGTTCCGGCAATTGACGCTACCGTCTTCAGGTAAACTGTGCGCCGCGATCGCATTTTTCGACTTAGGAAATTTCTCATTTGACAGATTAAACTTTACACTCAGACCAAGGAAAATAGGTGGAAAAGCATGGCAAAAGTATGGCAGGTGAAAATTAGAACATATCTAGGAAGATTATTGGCAAAATGCCCAGTCTTGGAGAACGTTTTCACAAAGACTGGTCGATTTGAAAATTTCGTGTTGAGATTCAGGATGGCTGATGACGTCGAGGCCGATCACGCGGTTTATACGGAGTGTTCATTATAAAACTTCATCTAGTTGGCTGTGAAATATCGAAAGACAAGGATGGAGAAACAAAAGTCCATTTGTTTTGATTATGTCATTCTTTTCTGTCAAAATTTCATAGCCTGCTAGATGAAGTTTTATAATAAACACCCAGTAGTTTTTTCGCTATACAGTACATTTTAACAATCCACACCCTCCCAGAAGAAACTCATTGCCCAGTGCTTTTTAAATAAGACAACTTTGATTACGTCATAAATAAAAGATGGACTGATCATGGTACGTGGTTCGGACTTAGATGGTAAGTGCCTATTGGATTATCCCATGAATTGTGATATAGCTGACTTAACTATCAAAGCTACAGCAGCTGAGTAACGTTAACATTTACAGAACTGTTTATGGTACATGGTTCAACTTTGTATGTTGGGTGCCCATGGGGTTACCAGGAATGGTAAATTAACTGACATAGCTATGTAGTTGATGGTAGCTAGGTTATAGCTGTTAAAGGTTTTCCTTATGTAAAATTCGCAAAAAATGCCATTTTTTAAAATCCAAGATGGCCGCCTTAAAAAATTTGGTTTTATGCCGATATCTCTGGAACGGTTCGAGCTAGAAAGCCGAAATTTGGTATGTGGCTACTCTATGGGATGGGGTAGAGGTCTCTAAGAGCCCAGAACATTGCCGCGGGCGCCAAAGGTTCTATCTTGGAGAATTTTTAAATTCATTGACAGTTTTTTGCTACAAGTTAGTGATTGTTGTTAGGGGCTGTTGAAAACAAATATATCCAACGTTTGGTCTTTTTGGTCACTATACGCCATCTTCAGGGTATTCTCTTTTATTACAAATATTGCTTCATAAATGTGCCACGTCCAAATAATCAATTTTTCGTATATGATTGATAAAATAGCCTTATCGAAGACCTTCCCACTGGTTAAGAGAGAGATTTAATTGAGTAAATTTCTAATTGATAGAGGTAGAATCAAATGCTATTTTCTAGCCAAGAGAACTAGCATGACAGTAGAACAAAGTATTTTAGTTAAGTGTTTGCCGTCTCAAATACCACTCAATGAGTTTATCACTGTTTTGCTTAGTTTTATAATACATAGAAATTTCAACAATTTTTTCTTGTCTTAGTCAGTTTAGTTTTTGTTTTGGTTAGTTCCAGTTAGTTTAGTTATCTCTTATGGTGGTATAGGTTAGTTTAGCTCTCGCTATAGATTAGTTTGTACTATTAAAATTATATGAAAATCACGTAATGTTTTATTTTGATCAAATATATTCAAACTAAATTAAAAATCTGGAATGACCAATTAAACAGATGTTTTGTGGTTGTGAGTGCTCTATTCATTGGTATCAATAGCGTTGTTATACCAAGTTTAGTTTTCGAATTATATAGATATAACTAATAAAATTTCGATAAAAAGTGGAAAAATTACGTTTTAGACTTCATTTTGAAGGGGAAAGAAGTTACTGAAAATTCCAATTTTGCATATTTTTTGCAAATTTTTGTTCCCTCTTTCATATGAGATGATTTTTGATAAAATACATGACAATTGATTTCAGCCGGAAATTTTGACGCCCTACCCCTTTTGAATTTTTTTAAATTTTCACATTTTCCTGTTTATCTCGAAAACTATAAGATTTTTTGATATGCAGGTTAATATGTTGTATGAAGAGGCCATTGAAGACTATTAGATGGAAAAATTATAACGAAGTTGCCTTTCACGATTTTCGAGAAAATAAGAAAAAAACTGCAAAATTTGTACTTATTTTTGGGCCATCCGTGCTAAGTAATTGTTTCAGACAGATATTCAAAAATAAGCTCAATATGTAGCCCTAGTATTCTACGTTCTTAGCTCTTCTTATAGATTTTCCAATAAATCATCATCGGAACGAGGTATGAGCTGTTAAAAGCCGCAATGCATGATTTTGTACTCCAAATTTAGGTTTTTGAGCCGGTTCATGAGCCCCATATACTATAGAAATATCGACTTTTCCCATATAAATCAATAGTAATGGATTTTATTCGTCGATTCTAATAGTTTTATGATAAATAGAGCATATATTGAGGTTTTAGGTAGTATAGAGTGTCCCCCAAAAAATTGCTGTAATATGTAATTTTACAATTTTAGCATGTAAATCTAAATTAATTAATTTATTGCGTTAATTCAATTAGATATACGATAAATAGAGAGTTTTCGACCCAAAAAAGTTCTGCAGCAGTTTGCCCACAGCGTCCGGATATTTCTTAAACTATACGCACCCCGCGCGCGTGTTCACACGCAAAAAAAATATATATGACGCATCGAAATAAAATAACACCATAAACGAACCAACTAAAGACCAACTTGTTACTTCGAACTACTTCTCCTTCATCAGTCAGATTTTCCGTACCAACAAAAGTCAATTCACATTTCCGGCAAGCATCAGCGATTCCAATAATCAAGGCTATTGTAACATAATTTTATCACTTTACTTTTCTTATCTAGTCACACCATCTTGTATAAAATAGAAATCGCAGTGAAACGAGAAAAAAAAGTTTTAGCCTGTTGATGACCCAAAGTATGGGTCAACCCGTCCCTCAATTTTGTCTAATAATTCGAGTCAAACTATTTAGTTTGATCAGAAAAACTAGCACTATCGTCAGTATTGCAGATACAAGAGATGATATCTTCTTATTATTATATTAAAAATTCAGAAATTAAAGTGCCATATATTACTCATAGTCGAGACATAAAATTAATGTGAGGGAGTAATAGAAAACTTGCAGTATTTAAAAAAATTTAACTAATTTACCACGAAAAATCGAAGTTAAGGTTAAAATCTTGTTTGTGCTTGGGGAAACCAAGTTTCACTTCACATTGGTAAATTGTCTTCACCAACACAAAACATATCATAATGCATTAGGCTTCTGTACGAAACAAAAGAAATAATATTGTATCGGCTTCTCTTAACTTTAATTCAATACTTGATTCCACACGAAAAACAAGAGCGTTCAACCAAAATTCGTTTTTTTTTTTAAGATCTTAGAGCATCACACCACCGACACCACCAAGACTCTAATTTTAATAATGACGTTAAAACACTATATTTATAAAGCGCTATTACTCGGACGGAGTGCCACGCCATTTGCAATTAGCAGATGGAGCCATTGGGTTTCACGACCAAGAAGACGAAAAGGTAAAACAAAAGGCGACCGCAGGACGAGTAAAACGAGTGAAAAAAAAACGAAGAAAAACTACCGTGGAGATGGAATCTCGGGCTGAACTTGCTTTGGTGGTTTCTCCACCGTTTTTGATCATTAATCATTAACTTATCTTCGGATCTTACCGAAGGTACGGACAAAACTTGTTGTATTGGTGTGTCTCGAGTATACGTACTGAAGTCAGTACAATAAAAGAAGGTTAAGTCGAAGTCTTTGTTTTGTTTTTTTGTAAATTTATGCCACGATTGATAAAATACTCTTTGTTACTCTTAATATTATTTATTAATAAATAATAATAAAAAATAAACATTGTGTTTATAAAAAAATGAAAAATAATAGCACCATATAATGAAAAAGGTTAGTTGTAATCAAATAGATAATTATTATAAAAAAACGACCCAAATTTATTGGTAAATAATAATTTATATTTCCACATAGCAAAAAAATATTCCAAGTATATATGCATTTGTAGGACGATGCACATTGTTGTCCATATACCTGATGTATGGTAGAAACATGTCGATATATATCCGGATTATGCCTGGGATATTGATAGGGCCAAAAAGTTCATGCTCCTGGAATATACGGGATATCCTCGGGCTCCTGGAATATATCCTCGGATCATAGGAAGGAACTCAGTGTGCTTTTAGGTTCCTATATACCTGTGATATATTAAAAACTCGAAATATATTCGCGATGTATACCAGGATCATGACTTAATACGTTTCTATCACGTTCTTGATGAGTGAATAACCGTAGCATCAAATGTGAGGTCACCATCGTCTTTATTGGAGATAATGCTGCCACGCACTCTCTTCAGGATGAAGTCCTGAATAAATAAGAAAGGTCTATGAAAAAGTATTAAACGAAAAATGAAAGCAAAACAAGTTTAGTAAAGGAGTGTGAGTTGTCTAGTGGCCTGGCAAATTAAGTGTGCCCCAGCTCAGATAATTCGGAGGTTAGCTCTACTGGCTTTGACAGAAACCTCCAAAGGTGTAATTTGGAACTCAACACCAAACCAAAATATAAACTAACAGATAAAGGGTAGGACACAAAGAAAAAGTCAACCTGGTAGTTTGCCAGTTGCTCTATTACGGTAGTGGTGTTAGTACTTAACTTACATTGAAGGTAAGGTACAAGAAACAATACGAAAACTAGGAAACAGTCAATCAATGAACCGAGTCTTGAATCCGCCTACATCCAAGCGCGATGAAGGTAGAACTCAGATCCGCGGCTGTCTCCTACTTGGAAGTTCAGGTAAAAAAAAAACAACCCAAACGAAATTATCGATTTTAGTACCAGTACCGGTCAGGGGCAAGGACGAGGGGGAAGGTGTCACATGTCACACATCCAATCAGTATGGTGAATTAACAATGACGTCACGTATGTACCAGACAAGTTGATCAAGAAATTAAAGATAAATAGGCAATTCTCGAAGCCAGTATTATCAAAAATAGCAAACAAATCACGACTGAACCCAGTTGATAAATAAGATATAAAACAGTTCAAGAAAAAACAACAGGAATTAAGTAATTATAGTCGTTTTCAGGAAGATATTCATCTAGCCAGCCATGGAAATATCGGTTTTGTAGTGCAGCCCTTCTTCCAAAAATTTTTCAACTGAAATCTGGGAAAATTCTTATTTTCTATTGGTATCAATCACATTATGTCAACATTTAAGAAATGGCATGACCCTTTACTTTCTATCCTTGTCTTCTGCATGTATTTTGAGAAAGAGAGCGCAATATTACGTCCGTCAATTCCTTGGATGCAATATGCATCTTTGTAAATATTGTGAATTTAATTCTCATATTTCTTTTTTTCTTATTCCAATTTTTGTGCGTAATTTTCAAATAACTACACTGCAATTATCATCAAACAGTCCTTTATATGACTACTTTTATATTCAACAACTTATATAGTAAAAGCAAAAAGTGAAATAAACCTATGACCTACCACGGATTTGATCCCTTACAGAATGAAGCTATTTCTTAACAATCTCCTTAACTCCAGTAGCAGAGCTGCAGCTGCATGCATCGACTGCTTTTTGACTTTGTATGAAGACTGTAAGCAAAGTGCTCAATGCTTGAGAAAGAAAGAAAAAAAGAATTGCCGTTTTCAGCATGCAAGTGACATCTTCAAGGTGCTACTGAATGATTTAGTATTATCCAAATGAAGAGTGATCATGTGACCATCTCAATTATCTGTGAATGTACCAAAGGAAGGATGAACTAACCTGAACAAAAAATGTGTGTTTCCGTTTATAAATTAAGTGTTCTGTTAAGTGATTGTGTGGGAACCAATTTGAGGGTGATCATTGTGATCTCAGTTATACAGAGTGCTAATTATGTAAGTGTTAATCTCTCGGAAGGATGCACATAACATTTGTCAAAACAGTTAAAAAGTTGGTAGTCACCAATTTCTCGATCAACCCATCTGCATACTAGTTTCAGGGTCTGCTCCTCATCACTACAGCTTTGGCTTCTCAACAAATTGGAAACCATGTGTTTGCGGCTTAAAGCCAAAAACCTATGGATGCTCTGTACAACATCTCACCATTTGTCAAAATAACACTAAGTTTTTATATATTATCATACTCCTGCATATCATATTAGATATATTCATTTTTTGCTATTGTGATTGCTAAGGACTGGACCTCAAAAGGGGCCTCTTGAAGTTTACAAGCCTGGGTTCTAATATTTAAATCACCATACATTTTAAGTGTTTTGTATAATATATTACTACAAAGACCCTTAATGTGCCTTTGAAGTGGATCTTCCATTGTTAGAAAAAAGCCAGCGGCATGTGTATGGAATTATTTTCTTCTGTAAATATAATTTTTAATTATACTTGAGATTTTAACAGAAACCAAGCAGAAACCTTTTATTTTATGTCATGTCATGGTTCTTTCTCATAACTCATTTCATTAAAAATTCCAAAACAATACACGAGTGAGTTTGAAAGTTTGTATCCAAATCACAAACTCTCAAGTGCATCTCTTGAGCTCAAGGTATGTCCTAGAGCCCACATTGAGAAAAAAATGTTTACAAACAGCTCGGTGACCTGGACCTGCTTCCGAAATCATGTTAAGGTAGACATCCTGTAGTGGAAAGTAAAGTCCTAATATCCAATATAAAATATTTATACTATATTGTAATCAATAAAAACTACCAATATGTGTGTTATAATTTTTTTAAATATTTTCCAAAATGTGTATAGGTTGGTTGTGAAGTTTTCATAGAATAGGATAGAACAATGAAAGTAGCTGGTACTTTATTACTCCAGCATTCGTCTCCTGATAATTCACAGCCAACTTAATGAGTTTTTCCATTAAACACACTTGTTTTGCTTTGTATATAAAATAAAAAAGTTCTTGCAACTTCAACAGCATTATTATTCCAGGTATAGTAAGTTAGTTGCAAGGGGGGTTCTTAATTTCAAACTAATAAATAGCCTTTACTTGTTTCTAAAAGTTACTTAAAATTCTATGCATATAAGTCGAAAAATTTTCAACTGAGTTTATAAGAAATGGCCCCAGCTTATATGCCATGTAGTTTTAAACAACTGTAGCTCTCTTAGTTGAAAAGTTGTTCCATTCCACCAAGAAACCATTCCAGAATGATCTATCATTCTTGACAACTCACTAATATGATATTGAAATAAACAATGTGCTAGTCCAGAGTGGTTCTGCAAACGTCAAGATGGTTACTCATTTCAATTTGAAATGTTTGCTAGTGAGTTGGCCAAAATGATTTTTTTAAAGGTTCTGCTATAGTTCTCTAGCATTTGTTAAAAGGTGGTAGACAATGATGTATTATTAAATGAAACATCTTGGACTTTCATTGTCTTTATTGAGTTTTTTCACGACGTTTCGAGCAGTGGAATTTCTGGTCGTTTTCAAGTTCATTTAATGGTTCTCTAGCATGTTGGAACAAACCTCATATTAAATCACTACACAAATGTTTTAGTTTCTTGATATTTAGGTAGTTTAAGAAATTAAATGCTCAATTAGGCAAGACATCTTTTTGTGTAAGTAATTTATAACTTAAAATCAATAATCATATATAGTTAACAAACAAAAATACACTTCTCTAAATACCGACACATACAACTGAAAAGGTCAACTTTTATAAGTTGACCTCCAATAATGGAGCTATACCCAAATGACAACTGAAATGATATAACAGAAAATTCATCTGGTAGGAAATATTCTTTTCTTTATGATGGAGAATAATCTCGACTAATATTTACTCGATCCATAGTGATCATCGAGGAACATTATGGATGGTGTATGGATATAGGAATTATGGATGGCATATAGGTAACCTATATGAAAAGGCCACTGGGACTCTCACCACGGATCCTAATCACATAATCCAAATCATACGGCAGTACCAGTACTTAAATTCAGTCTGGTAGAAACATAATCTTTTCTAAGGTGATGTTGCTGTGTTTGGAACAATTTTTACTTGACTGCAATCTGCATTGAATTTTAAGCTTGGAAAGTGGTAAACTATATAATATTATGTAAAACATAGGCATAAGCATAGTTAAATGTATGGTCTATTCCCAGGGCATTTGGACACTAAGGTAATTTCTGGGTGAGTATATTTGGTACTTTTGGAAATCTTGTTCATGGTTGACGGTCCAGTTCAGTCCTTCTCTCATCAATAACTGCTTGAATGTGGTCTTCCTGTCTCAATTTTTGTAATCTACTCTGGCATCATATTTTGCAGAAGTTGGAGGTTGCAGATGAGTTTTCTGGATCATGCGATGAATTGTGTTAATAGTTCTGTGTGGTAGTTGGTGGCTTATTAAGTTTACTTTTTCTACATTACAAACGCAGCATAACAATTGGATTTGAGCAAAAATTGAGAAATAAAGTAGTTATGTTTGAAAATTACAAAATTTGAGGTTAAAACCCGATAAATTCGTTCGTTAAGCTCGATTCGCACCACTCTCCGATCTAGTAACTTTTCTGGTAACTTTTCAATTGTTTTTAAAAGGTGCGTTTACAATGTCATGGGTGGCTAGATGAATATCTTCCTGAAAACAACTATAGTGATATAAACAAATAAACCAAATAAAGGTGCCGCGCATTGACGCTAAAATGAAATCACTCTAAGAAATATGCATCCTTGTCCAACACCAGGACAAAGACAGAGCAGGACTGACAGGCAAGGACTGTCATTACTGTCAATGTCGGCCAAAACAAAAATTGCAAAGATAGGTGAGATTGGTTTGTTATTTAATCAAAATAGAAATAATGAGGAAGAAGACTATTAAATCTCTTCCTGTTATACAAAAACTAATCAGAAACCCTGAAAGAATGATAAAATCGCCATTCGAGCCTTCAGGAACATACTCAAAATAGCAGTGCCACAACATGTGTTGCATGTAAACAAAGCTTGACAGATTAAGTAAGAAAAAGGCACTCTGTAGTGCATAAAACTAATAGTTTTATAAAAATCAGGCAGGCCAAGGGAAACTAGACCTCAACAGCAGCACAAAGCCGGGAGAGTTCCTTCAATGAATGAACAGCCAGAGCAAATGCAGCAAAATACGATAGATACTAGAGTGAAAGTAAAAGTAAGTGAGTAATTCAAATGTGTGAGGCGTAACTTCAATAGAGAGACATACGCATTCAGTTAAGGCACGTTAATTAATAAAATTAAGAAGTGACACTAATGGCAAAAATGACCGTGACAATGTTGTAGAGAAGTCTTTGTTGGAGAGAAGAAATTAGCTAAAAATCGATAGAAAAATATTTTTAAACAAAAAGAAACTTCTAAACTTGAGGTGATTTGTGTAGAAAACGTAGAAAGTTAAAAATAAGCAGTAGGCAGTAGCAGCTTTAGCACTAATTTTTATCAATCATATCACTTGAATATGAAGAGTCACTACAACTCATTCACTTATGAGAATACATTACCTGTGAAACCTTGTGACCGATGAAATCAAGAGTATGGGTGATGGGCGATATAAGTCCATTTAAGGCAGCGGGACCAGACGGTATATTTCCAGCAATGCTGCAGGAGGGATTGGACAATGTGCTCCCGTCGCTGAACAGAGTGTTCATGGCGAGCGGGGTACTGGGATACATCCCTAAAGCGTGGAGATCCGCGAACGCGGTCTTCATAAGAAGCTGGGAAAAGTGACTACAATGTCGATAAATCGTTTAGACCCATAAGTTTGACATCCTTTCTAATCAAAACGTTAGAAAAGATACTCGGTAACCAAAAGGCATGCGATTAGGCAACAACACTGGTGTGGAAACTGCGCAGGGCATTGGGCAGGGGATGAGGTCTAAAGCCACACATTGTGCACTGGCTCTAGACTCCAGTAATAAGACCGAGGATATCCTATGGGTCCATGGTCTGGTGGCCAGCGGTGGACAGGGCCTGCTATGCGTTGAGGTCGGTGAGACTTCAGAGAACAGTTTTTTTTTTTTTTATAGATGATGAGAGAATCTGCTATACAGACATGAGGGCTTGGCACATGGCGATCGAGGTTTCCCGCATAGTGTCAGTTTGGCGTCTTCCATCCAGGAGCACCGACTGACTAAACTCCATCCCTCTCTTCCCGGTACCGCCTTACGGCATTACTTCAGGGTAAATTTTTTCTTGTGTTCCTTCTTCCTTTCTTTTTTTTTATTTACAATCGTTGGTCCATTTCTTGTTTCTTTTTCTTGTCCTCGATTTTTGTTTTCATTGTCACTATTATGAATTGTTTTATTGCCTCCCAGTTTTTTTTTGTTTGACAAGCGTAGTGAAGCGATGTTGTTCGGGCTAATTTGTGTTCCACATTTTACAGTTGTCTTGCGTCGTTCTGTCTCACATCTTGGGCATTTGAAAAGAGTATGTAGTGAGTTGTCTATTTGTGTGAGGTCGCAGTATTCGCAACCTGGGCTTGTCTTCTTTCCTATTCTGTGAAGGTATTCCGCGAATACTCCGTGTCCTGTAAATATTTGCGTCATGTAATGGTCTGTCTCTGTCCAGTCTGTAGTTATTCATTTTTCTAGGTCTGTGATGAAAGTCTTTGCTGTTCTTTTGTAGTTATCCCATTCATTACTCCACTCTCTGTGTACATCATCCTTTATTTTAGCTATCTGAGTTTTATTTTTGCTGTTGTGTATTTGCGTCCTTTGCCTTATTTGTAGTTTTATGGGGAGTATCTTTGCTATTGCTAGGAATGCGGTAGTGGGGGCAGTTCTGTATGCCCTCGTTATTCTTAGAGCTATTTGCTTGTTTGTCTTCTCTAGGAGTGCAGCGTAGTATTTATAGGTTGTTATATTTTCCCAGATCGGTGATCCATAGAGGATGATGGATGTCACGGTGCTCATTAGTGCTTTGCGTTGGGTGAATGTTGGTCCGCTTTTTGTTGGTGTGACCCTTGAGAGCATGTTTATTACTGTCTTCGCCTTGTTGCATATGGTGCTTATATGTGTGTGGAATTTGAAGTCCTTGTCAATATTGAGGCCCATGTATTTGATATAGTTCTTTGAGACTATTTGCTTGTCGTCTATGTTTAGTTGAAGTTCTGTCAGCTTTCTTCTTCCGTTTAAGATTATTAAGTCTGTCTTTTGTACTGCTACTTCAAGCCCCATTTTGTGTAGTAGGTATTTTGTTGTTGTAACTGCCAATTCTGTTCTTGCCTCTAGTGATTCTTTGGTTTTTGCTACTGTTATTATTGAGAAATCATCAGCGTATGCAATCAAGTGCGTCTCTTCCAGTTGTTTGTATTTCCCTGAGTATCCTATTGTAGAAAAGGTTCCACAATAGCGGCCCTATTATTGAGCCCTGCGGGACTCCGCAGCTCATTTACATTTCCTCGCCGCAGGGGAGAGTAATAGTTCTGTTTTCAAGGTAATCCTGGATAATTTGTTGCAGGTAGCTGCTTACATTGACCGATTGTAGCGCTTTGATGATGTTTGTCCAGGGGGCTGAGTTAAACGCATTTTTTATATCGATGGTGACCATTGCTGAAAACTTCCTGTTTTTGTGTTTTTGTACGCTACTTTGTTAACTTCTTGGACAATTTCTTTTACTTTTTGTAGGGCACTAATTGTCCTGCGTCCTTTTCTGAAACCGTATTGATGTTTCTTGTTGCTGATATCACTTCCTCTGTAGTTACTATGGGTACTGTGCCATTTTTTATTGTTTTATTGTGCCATCTTCTTGTAGGATGTGAGGAAAACAGTTTGTAAAATTGCTCTATTTGAGTTTCTTTATCTAGAGTTATTTTTGGTTTGATCTTTAGTTTAGAGCATGCTATTTTATAGCCCCGTCCCCATATGTCTTGTTCCGTTTCGTCCAACAATTTGGTCCAACTTTTTTGTTTTTCACTTTTGATCATTTTTTTCAGTTCCTGCTTAATTTTTTTTGTATAACTTTTTAATTTCCTCTTTTCCGTTTACGTCAGACGGTGTTGCGTTTATTCTTGTGAGGGTTCTTCTGACTTTATTGCACTGTTTTCTTTTCATTGCATTATCTGTTGTCCATCAGTTTGCAGGTCTATAGTTTGAGTTTGGTGATTTTCTTTTTGGGACTAGTTTATTGCATAAATTTGTTAGATATTTGGTCAGCTATTCAGCAGTGTTTAGTTTCGTCTGTGTGTCTTGTTTGAGGTAGTTTTCCACCTTTATTTTGCCCATTTCGTCCAATTTCCACCCTTCCAAGTTTTCTTTGTTGTTCGGAAAATGTTAATTCATATGTTATGTAAAAATGTCCGCTTAGGCTGTCTATATTGTTAACTACGTGCCAGTTGCTAATTTTATTACATATTCTGCTTGATGAGGCTGTGATGTCTATTAATGAGGTGCCGTTTGCGTTGGAGAAGGTGGGTAAGTTTCCAGTATTTATGACTGTTAGATTATTTGAGATTAGTAGTTCTTCTAATAGCGATCCTCTAGGGTTCTGCACCGTTGATCCAAATACCTTTGACTTCGCGTTGAGATCCCCTGCGATTAGAATATCCTTACTGCAATTTTTTATAAAGGTTTCTATTTGGCTCAGAAAGTTTTCAAATGCTTGCATGGTTTTGTTTGGAGAGAAGTAGCATGAGATGACAATGACTGTGTCGAGTTCAATACTGCAAATCCGTGATGTCGGGTTATTTTCATCAGCTTTAGTTGTTTGGATATCCATATGAAGCAGTCGTTGTTTAGGTCATATATGAAGTTTTTCTTTTTTCGATGTGTTGGTTCTTGTCCTAGTATTATGTCTATGTCTTGTTCGTATGTAAATTGCCTAAGTAGGTCTAAGGCGCTATATTTTCTGTCTATGTTTATCTGTAAAATTTTAATTTTTTTGGTTTCGCGTCCTGCAAACATTTTGGCTTTAAATCATTCTACGAGTTTGCCTCATTTCTAAGAATGCCTTCTTATAGAGCGGGCATTCGTAACTGTATGTTTTGTGGTTATTATTGTCAGTGCAGTTGAGACATTTTGGTTGTTCTTTGCAGTTTTTGATTTCATGCTGGGTCGAACTACAGTTAAGGCATATTCGTTCTCTGCGGTCGTTTCTGCAGTTAGGGGTGATGGGTCCAAATTTATAATAGTTTAAGCATATTATTGGCTTGTTTGTTTCCTCTACTCTACAGTTACTCCATCCTATTCGTATTTTTCCCGTATTGATTAGTATGTTGACTTCTTCAATTGGTAATTTTGCAAAAGCATAGAGGAGTTTACTTTGGTTAGGTTTTATAGCTAGTTGTATTTTAATTTGGCTTTTTCCTCAGGGGTGATTTTTAGTGTATCGGTAATAGCGTCTTCTACTTCTTGTTGTTCGGTTGTGCTAGTTATATCCTTTATAAACACTATTTTGTAGTTTTTGGCTATTGATGTGTCCACATGTTTGTCTATGTTTTTTTTTACTTCTTCAAGGAAAGTCTTCTCTTCATGTTCGTTTGCGTGATATTTGATATTTATCTGTCCTTTGTTGTCGTGTCTAATATTGTGCACTCTTCCTCCTATGTCTTCGATTTTGATGTTTTTTCTAATTTTTGACGTTATTTGGGAGTATGTAGCTTCCGAGTTTACTCCTTTTATTATAACTGTGCCTGTTTTCTTGTTTCTAGTTGTTGTTCAATTAAAGGGATCGTTATTTGTAGAAGTACCTGTATTTGTGTTCAGTTTTCCGTTTGTGTGTATTCCTTGTTCCTGTGTTGTTATTGGTTTGTACGGAGCTCTTGTAGTTGAATATATTGTCATGTTCATGTCGTGATCTTGTAATACTTTTTCCGCCAGTCGTCTTATTGTTACTATGTCTACTTTCGTGTAATTACAGAGTGTGATTTTTTTGGTTGCCTTTTGTTGTTCTTTTTGTATTAAATTCTTGAGTCCCTGGTAGAGACAAGTCCATTTTTCTAGGGATGTTGAAATGTTCTGCTCAGATTCTGGATTTTTTAATCCAAGGACGTGTAGTGTATTTCCACTTTCTTCTTTGTTGTCTTCATCTGTGGTGATTTTTGTGTCGACGCTAATTACTTTACCTTCATCCGGCTTTCGAGATTTCAGGTAACTGCAGATTTGCGGAAAGGTTTCGCCTAGTTTTTTCTTGTAGCCATTATTTCCCTGTTCGTCCGTATCTATGATCACTATGGTGTTATTTTCGATTGAAAGTGGGTTTCCTAGGCCCGGTGTTGTTTTTGGGTAACATTTGTCATTCCATTTTAATTTTATTATCTCCATGATTTTGCTTATGTTATTTGCTTTATGTAATTGTCCTAGTATGTTCTTTTGGTCGTAGTTCGGGTCCGTTTGTGTGTCTATGTTTTTTGTTTCCGCTCTTTTCGTTAAGTATTGCATTGTGTATGTTTCTTCGGTTTGTGTGTCTGTAGTTTTTGTTTCTGGTTTTTCGTTACATGATTCTGTACGAGTTCCTATTTGTAGGGAGTTGATGAGGTCTCACATTTCTGCGTTATTCATCAGGCTCGACTTTGTTCTAAGTTTTTCTGTGATGTCTCTGATTTCCCTTTTGGTGTTTCCATTGTTTCTTACATGATTCGAAAGTTACTTTACAGTTTCGTCCATAGTTTTGATTAAATTTTTCAATTTCTTTAGTGTCTCCCTGTCTGCTTTCAGATATTCTTCGTCGTTGTTCTCATTCGCACTTCCTATTGATGCAGTTCTTTTACGCTTAACTGATTTGCCTGCTTCATCATCCCAGCGCAGATCAAAGTAGCTGGTTTTACTTTGTGGAGTTGTAGTATTTTTTCATTTTTTCCTGCTTTTGGTTCGTCCACGGTGGTGAGGTACTCAGACTTAGAGTTTTCTTGTGCGATGTCATTGCCTTCCAAGGAGGAAGTTCTTCGTCATCATCCATGCCCCCGCTGTCAGCCGCTTTTTAGTTGTTGCAATGCCTGACTCAGAGAACAGTCTGCCTAGCCGTAACGGGTGAGTTCAGAACCAGCTAGCAATGCCTTACTGCGTCTGCCAGAGCTTCCAATCTAGATGAAGAAGAAAGTGATAGCTTTCTTCAGGAGGATGGATTGCTGCGACCAGTGGAAGGAAACAGTCATGCGAAGCGGTCACACGCAGATCGCCAGCTTCATCCAGCGTGACATCCCATTTGTCCTATCGCATGAGGGACGCTCTTGCGATCTGTTGAGACTAAAACAGCCATTTGGGATAATCATCCTAACAAGCGAAGAATTTAAAGGAGAGCGGCTACAGCAACCTTCTGAGAATAATCAGGTATGGATCAAAAATAGCTGATTTACAGTCGTCAGGAGCCGGAATATACAAAGCAGGCTATGAAGATTGCAAGAACTTTCCCTTGGGAAGCCACACGACGGTTTTCCAGGCCGAGGTGTTGAAAATACTCGAAGTGACCACACGACCAGAAGTCAAACCAAGAGCAGAACAGAGCATCTTTATCTACTCCGACTACTCCGACAGTCAGGCGGGTCTGCGAGCCATTTGCAGGAACAGGAAGAGTTCAAAGCTTGTTCAGGACTGCAGGGATACTCTAGAAAAGTTACTGGCAGAAACAAAAAGGGTAAAGTGCACTTTACATTATTGAATATTTCCATTCGACTTTAATTTATTGACTGAAAAGCCGAAATATTTGTTTTTACATTGGACTGGTTCGGTTTGATCTATCGCTCGATTTTCTCATTCGATTTTAAGGATTAGGACGGGATCTAATTGGATTCCATTTTTATTTTTGATTTTTCTTTGAGGATGCACCTGAAACTGTCAAAGTTGCAATTCTAACTTAGCTTTTTATGAGTTGTTTTTGTATTTGGTTCGTTTTGTAAATTTCCAAGGGATTTATTTTTTATGCCAGCGCCTCAAACAAAATGGAAGTTGAAGATGAAGTTGTAGCGAAAAAATGTCGAAAAGTATGTAGCGGAGTAGTATGTATATTATATACTTACTAACTAAATAATCTGTTTGTTGCAGAGCACTAAAGAATCAATAAATCACATTTATGAGGAATTTGAGTTATATCCATGCTTGTTCGATACTGCGTATAAACAAAACTTGTAACACGTTAAAAATTCCTTGGTTAACTGTGGAAGATGTTAAATAAAAAATAAGTAATGTGTGAACCCAAGTTTCACATGAGTTGAAGAAAATTAACATTGGGCGAAGCGGGGATGAAACAGAGGACAAGTATGAGCCAGTTTGATGGTTTGACATGGCTCAATTTTTGCTTCTCCACATAAAAACTCTAAAAGGACATGGTTCTCTAGTGGAATGTCAGGTATGTAGATTTATAATAATAAGTTGATCCACAGGTAAATAAGAGTGATCTGATTATCCAAATATTAATAGCAAGATGGTCAGGAAAGTGGTCCCTCTGTATTGGCCACAAGCGATGAATCGTCAAATGCACATGGGAAGAGTCTGACACTCCTAAAGGAGCAAAAGTTAAAGAAATGTGCAAGAAAAGAGGTGACGAAGATGTTGTTTATAATTGCACGTTAAAAACTTTGGAGCACTTAATTGAGAGCACTGCAAATGCTGATGCCCAAAAGTGCTATAAGAGTTTGCCAACTTCATCATTAAGGAATTATCTGACATAGATGGCGATGAATTATTACTCGAAGCAAAACAAGAAGTAACCAATATTATGTTTAGGACAAAAAGGCAATATATCCAAATGATGATGATGCCGATGAATAATTTCACTTTTGAAATCATAGAAACACAGGGCAAATATTAACTCTGTTAAACATAATAAAGAGATTTAAAAATTAAATTTAATTATAGATTTTTGTTGCCAAGAAACTGCACCTGATCCATTAAAATAGTACATTTTTCTCTTATGTCTATTGTCTCATTAGAAGACCTGTTGATCACATTACGTTGTAAATTAGTTACAAAAATATTCCGTCTGTTCATCACCAATGTTTTCAACATCAATTCCAGTTAAATATTTTTTCCCGTCTCTAATTTTAATAAAGTTGTGCAAACAACAACATGACTGTGATTTTTTTCAACTGGTTCAATAGGCAGAATTATTTCCGACTGTAGTACTTGAAATTTATTATTTAAAATTCCAAATGAATTTTACAAAACCCGACGAGCCCTACTAAGTCTATAGTTAAAAATTTTCTTCTGGTTTGAAGTGCGTTGTCGCCAAGGTTTTATTAAAAGTGGTGTTGCTTTGAATGCTTCATCAGTAACTATAACATAAGGTACTTTAAGTCCTGTTCCTCAAGGGCAAAAGCTCATCTTCAGGCAAATTAAATGTATTGTTTTGAAGAGCTGTACTAAGTCCACAGTTGCTGAATACACCACTATTACTTATTCTTCCATTACATCCCACATTTACGTAAATAAAATTGTATTCTGCATCTAGCTAAGCTAACAGTACAATGATGTTAAAACCCTTATAATTACAATAAAAGGATCCATCAGATTTCTTTGCTCGAAAATAAATATGTGTACCATCAAGGACCCCCAGACACAGAGGAAAATTCCGCAATTTAAAAAAATTTGCTGCAAATTGTTTACATTGTTCCACTGAGGGCGGTCTGTAAAATAGCTATTTATGTAACCAGTTACGAAAAGCCCGATTTTGTGTAACGAATGAATGTTTGCGGGACGAGCGCAGCGAGTTCCCGCAATTTGAATGAGATACACAAAAAAGCTTTTCGTCACGTGTTTCATACAAGATTTTTTCTAGTTTTGACTACAAATACCTACTTAGAGAGAGAGTTATTATTATTAAACTTCAATATTTACTTTTAAACCACTTTGTATCTACTTAATACCATAAAACTGTAGCAACGGTGTGCCACAACCGAAATTTGCAACTGGTGGTGAAACGAACTTTTCATCACCAGTTACGAAAGATTTTACTTTTCGTAACTAGTTACGAAAAGTAGGACCTTACGTCACTGTCATCAATATTGAAAAGTGCCACTTTATATGTCAAAAATAGAAAAAATTATTTACCTTATTTTTATATAAGTATTTTATTTAAAGTCACATATATTGCTGCAATAGTTTCTGGTATTATACATGATAGAGATGGTACAGATATTCTGAAACTATAACTTAAGCTTTTAAATTTTTCTCCAGTAGCAAGATATCGTAAAGTCACAAATAATCTAAAAATTACAAAATATTGATAGCATGTATGTAATATTGTTATATGAGTAATATTTATTTCCTAGTATCAGTAGCAATACACTCTCAAAATACTGTATTTTGCCTTTGAATGTGTGGTGTAACTCAAGCGAGTAGAGCTTCAAATGTTGAAGAACTCAATGGAATAAAACTTTTAAATCCAATAAGATCTTCAATTTTCAATTCACCAAAAACAAAATGTGATGCTCCGCAAACTTTGTTTCTCCGCAACAGCCACTTTCTAGCCCATAAGTTCCTGTTTCTACGTTTACAAAGGAGTCTTCGGTTTCGATTTTGCAACTGCAACGACAGTAGTAGCAAGGTGCTGCACAAATGGAATCTGATGAGTTTACAATTTTGTTTCATTTCCTTTTTGTGGAACAAACGAATTGAAAACTTTTTTAACACAATTTTGATTTTCTTATTTTATTTATTTTGGTTTTATAGGTTATATTACGCGATAAAGAAAACGAGTGATTTTGAACTTTTGAAAACAGATGACAGACATGCTAACTTTTTGAATGGACATTTGATGTTGCTTAAATGACAGTATTGGCACTAAATCGAAATGAAGAATCGAATAGATCTAAAGACACTTCTACCGTGCGTCAAAATAGAATCTAACGAAAATATCGAAATGAAAAATCTTGTTGGTTGAGCCAAGTTGGTTTCTATCTTTATACTAAAAAAAAATAGTACAAAAGGACCAAAAATTCATTAATTTAGTTTATAATAGAAAATTATTAATATATTGTTTTGGCAGATTAGTGCAATAGATGTAGGATCTAAATATGTAAATTGTTCTTGCAATTAATATTGATGAGTTTGGATTTATTTTTAGTTTTTTTGTCGAGTTTAATTCAAGTAGTCTGTGTCTTAGTTTGAGTGGCTTTTTTAACTTTTTAGAATAAAAGAATCTAGGATGTAGTAATTTGCGTAAAGGGCCTAAAAAATTGGGGTTGATAGGGCAACCTTTTAGAGATGCAATTAAATTATTTTCTAAAGAGCAGCTTTTACCTTTTTATTAAAATTTAATTTTGTTTAATTTTTCTCCTATTGTAAACTCATTTCTCATACGTTTATTATGGATAAGCCTAACTTTTTTAACTTTTAATTTATTGTTTTTATTTATTTAAGTGTTTCTATATTAGGGGTTTATATACTTATAGTATCGGGATGGTATTCTAATTCTAACTATTCTTTATTAGGGGCTCTTCGGGCTATTGCACAGAAGTAAAATTAATTTTAATTTTATTGTCTTTTTTGTTTTTTATTTTCAGTTTTCAGTTAAAGGATTTTTCAAGTCATATATGCGTCTTAACAAGAAAATGTATGATTTTTATTTTATTTATGGTGTCGAATAATGACGAACAATAGATGGGAATATGAAATGAAACCAAGTCAGTTTTCTGCCGAAGTTGTCGCTTCCCGCGCACAGATGGCCGAGATTCGTACCTGTACAGTCTGGGGATGACGTTCAGCAGGTATCAAACTCATTTCTCTGGGAGGAACCATAGACCGGTTTCGCTCTTATTGGAGCTCATTAGTATCGTATACCTCAACCCTGATAGAAATGCAAGTTCGAATATAACTTGGTGTCCTTCATTGTTCAAGGCAGTGTGCATGTATACAAGTGGCGCCATCGAACGACGGCAGGTGGAAGGCATGCGAGGTAGTGGAAGCATCGCGGTCGCAGGTGGAAAGGAACATACATGCACGAAAATAATAGGTATTCGATGGTACTGCTTCTTTCAGTATAATAGGATGAAGATGAGAGGCAATAATAGACAAAGATAACCAAATATATTGTTTAGTTTCCTTGATGACATCTTGAACGCCTTCTAAAACTACACGCTTATACGTATACAACAGATCATATAAAGTTTGTGTTTCTTTACATGCTCAATCAATTTTTCCGTAAACTTCGTCATTTTTCTACCTGCGACCTGCGATAAATCCAACCTGTTGCATCTGACTACGGATCGATCAAACTCTGCAAATGTGAATGTTATCGCAAACTGGTCGCGACCAGTATGTGAGGATAACTTTGTTTACGGAGACATCTGATCGCAATCGCCATTGCGGCCGATATCGTGGTCGTGATCGCGTATATGTGTTCTCCACTTAAGGCTTAGTGAACCCCTGCCTTATACGAAGAGATGAGAGTTAATAGCTGGAACTTGTATTTGAAGACATATTCGGCGAAGAAAAGGTGGTGTGATGTTATGAAGGATTTCGACTAATGCTGCCACCTGTGAGTTGGGGGGTGAAGTTTCGGCGCTGCCACCTGTGAGTCGGGGAGTGAAGTTTCGTCACAGATTTAAAAACTGCCAGTTCTTCTGTTAGTTCAAAGTTAATAGTAAATTATTTTTTCTTTTTTATACTTTCAAAATATATACTTACACAAGTTCATTAAGGAATCTCAAAATTTTGCAATGATTGAGTTGATTAAACAAAAACCAAACATACAGAATTGTTAATGATTGTTTAATGATAATATTATCTGGATTTTTTACTGGCCGTGCTCCAATTCAGGTTAGTAAAATAACGATTTTACTAACAGTTTGAGACTTAGGACCACAACACTTGTTATCCATGTACAAGTCAAATTTGCTGCAACCTGCAACGTGCAGGAAGTTATAGCGCAACCAAACATGCTTCGATATCTACAGAGAAAAGCGAGACACTTAAAACTTACTAGCAAAACATGCCAATAATTATAGAGCTTTGAAGTTTTCGCGTTAGAGCCTGCTCTATCGATGTAGCATTCAACAGAGCGGAGATAAAAAGAAGTGGGGGGAATAATCATGGGCAAAGCAACAGCGTCGGCACAGAGGGACGAATTTTGAAATCTAATTTGGCATAATTTTATTTCGGGCGAAATGGGATTGTAATGAAGTTTCGATCGGTGCAATATCCGCCCCTGGAGGATGGAAACATCAAGTTTTGCGCCCCTGCGAAGTCGGCGACGCGAGAAAATAAACCGAACTTTAGATAGGTTTAGGGTTTAGGCTGTGGAAGAGAGGGATCGAGCCCAGACTTACCCAGGAAATACGAAGAAACCTCGCAAATTGTGTTTCTTTTCGCTCTTGCGGAGTGTTGCTTTTGTAGAAAGGAGACGATGGATTTCCAATTAAAGTGGCCAACATTTGAAAAAGATAAATTTTGGAAGATTTCAACAGACAACAATAGAGTGTACACCTCAATTTATCGTCCAACCAATCAGGCAAGCGGAGTCTATCGATCAAATATCTTCGGATTGCATAACCGACTTTACTAGAGGCGTTATTTACAAATATAAGAAGCAGTCAGAAGTCGACAACAATGCACGCTGAGGAAGAAACGCCATTGGCCGAGGCACGCAGCGGCCATACATCAAGTGGCCCATTGCCGCACACAATAACTTACGGAAATATTAATGATGTGCTCGAAACGAAAAGAAACCAGCGAAATTGGTTAAGTCATTCCCAAACTATAAATCTAACCCGGCTATGACACGGCCATATGCTCCAATTAAAAATACACCGTGAAGTTTTTGGCCTTTCTTATATTGTGCCTTTGGCCTCTCTTGTTCCTCCACTTCTTTTTAGAGGACTTCTTGAAGATGATGATGGTAATCATGATGATGGTGACGGTAAGCATTTCGGAAGCATTGCTATTGGAATTCTGTCTGTCCTAAGCAACTTAAGGTGATAAACTGATCGTGCGATTTCAATGTCAAACTCTTGATCACTTAATAACAGGGTGTCAAATTTGTCTGAAGAAGGTTTGCATGCTTGTTCTATGATTATTGTATTTACGACCCTTGCGGCACGCGTTTCGGTTCCACCCCGTCCTTTAACCGGAAGTTAAGCGATCTTTACCTGAAGTTTCGTTATTGGGGAGTTTGGTCGAAGTTTGCGTGCGAATCCGAAGCAGCTTAAAGTTTTTTTCAATAAGTTTCATAAATATTTTTCCAAAGATGGAACTCTGATATTGTTTTGGATGATTTTTTTCGTATACAGTGTGTCCTGCTTAGTCCCCAACCTAACCTAAACACTAGGATCTCGTAACCGTAAGAGACATTCGGTTAAATTCCGGCAAAGTTGCGCGTTTGGGTGCAAATCGTAATGACATAATAATATTTAAAAAATTTGATTGCTTCCAAATTCGGAAAAAATTGTAGATTATGTCACTAGGGGTAAAAGTAAGTCTTTTTGAAATTTATTTGTTTTTGTTCTAAATTCCAAAATAAAATGTTTTTGCTTTTTCCTGAACATACTTAATTTTTAAGTCCTAAGCAACTTCTTAGATGTTTTTTTGTTTCAACTTTCGTTTGATGTTTCAAATTTTCAGGAGCATCATCTACTTTGTTTATTTAAATCTGGCTTTTACATTTGAAGATTATAAAATGAAAGCTCTATTACAAATTCAACGATGTGTAACACTTTATATTTTGGTACAGTTTGTCATTTTTAACGATTTATTCGTAGTTTAGCTGTTTAGTTATATGTGTCGTCCTGGTGTGGTATCGTTTCCTCGTAGTTTCGTATGGCTGTTGGATGTTTTTTTTAATGGAATGTTGGTCCTCCTTCCAATGCGTATCTACTAATGGATCTTTGCGATAACATTTTCCATTGCTTCTCTATTCCTTGCATTGTGTATCAAAGAGTCTACATCCACTGGCGGATCTTTAGATGTTAAATTCATTCGAATTGAGTTTGCTACGTTATTAGGGGATTGGAAGTGAGCCATTCCGATCAAAAACAGCAAAAAATAGTTCCGAATATGTCCAAAGAAGGGTATTACGACTTTTTTCTCATTTCTCAAATTTGACCGCCTGTAACTTTTAAACCCCTCGACCGATCGGAGTAACTCCAAATGTTTTGTCCTCTTCTTGATGTCCTTTTGACCTCCCACCATCGGAAGTTCCTTAGGTGCCATATTTTTCGAGATAGACTCCTTGGTAAGTCAGCAGTATTAGAATCGCGTTTTTTTTTAACATTTTATAGAAACATCTTTAGAGGGTAAATTCATTCGAATTGAGTTACGTTCTTAGGGGATCAAAAACAGCAAAACATTTTTTCCGAATTTTTTTTCAAATATGTCTAAAGAGGGGGGGGGGGGAGCTTACGACTTGTTTCTCACTTCTCAACTTTGACCGCACGTAACTTGAGAACGTCTCGACCCATCCAAGTGAATATTTGTTTTTTCATCTTCTTGGTGTCCTCTTGCACCTCTCCCACCATTGGAAGTTCCGTACGTGCAGTTTATTTCGGAGATAGACCCCTCGAAGGTTGATTTAAAAATTCGTCAAAATGAATCTTTCCATTTGTGCGTTTGCGTTTATCAGTCAGTCAAAGAAAACACATCCCAAAGAAATCTAAAAGGAATCGGAAAAAAAACAAAGGGGGGGTGCAATCGCCCCCCCCCCCCCCCCCCGCCCTGGATACGCCACTGTATACATCTTGTAGGCCTGTCCATGTCTGATATTTCGCAGGCAGAACATTTTTGCCATCCGATCCTCTCCTCTAGGTGCAAGAATTGATAATTCCTGTTTTGCATTATATGCCCCAGATATGACGTTTTTCTTTTCTTAACACAAGACGTCCATTTATTGACGTCTCTACATATTTAATATATCAAGCTTTGCATTTTATCATAAAAAAAAAATTATTATACATATATTAAACATGTTTTATTATATACATATAACTAATATATATTATATTGTATATTACGAATATAATACTGGTGGTTAGCAGGGTTTGATCAAATAATACTCGTCTTTATCAGAACATTCATTGCCAACGTACATACACATACAGGCTTTTAAGCAATAGTTAGATCCAATTGCTTTTCAAACTTCTTTTTCTGTCAGGTTCGAGCTATACCGTACTGATGAGCTCTAATAAGAGCGAAGCCGGTCTATGGTTTCGCTGCCTGATAGAGAAATGAGTTTGATACTCTGCTAAACGTCGCCTCCGGACATTATAGGTACGAAATCTCGGCCATTTGTCTGTGGGAAGTGACAATATTGCAGAAAACTGGTTTTTGGATCGCTTCACATTCATTGCCAACGTGTCGACTATTTATTTAGTCTTCCTCACAGCCGAAACGCAAGAAAAGCTATGTGTTACGAAACCCCTAGGTTCGGCATATAATAGAAATACATGCTTATTTAAGATGATGGATATTCATATATAAGATAAATACGAAAGTGTAAACACTATACAAGGATTGAACAATTTCATAATAATAAAGAGTAAAAACAAGTTTGTAAGTGTAACACTTCTGTTTCCAACACTGGTACGTCTCACACTTTTTACTTTTTTTTGTTTAGCATTCTGAAATCTTAAATCCTTGCAGTGTTTGCACTGTTCTATTTATCTCTAATTTAGTTACACAATAATCGATGGAAAAGACTTATTAAAATATATGAAAAAACATATTAAAGATATATCAGTAGGTAGGTACCTACATACCTACTTACTAGTCGGAAGTCTGAACAAAAAAAATGCCGATTAGATTACTTTGATCGTTATAATATGATGACCATTCTTGGTCGTCCACTGGACGTCCATCTGTTGCTGGCCATTGGACGTCAAAAAGTTGACGTCTCCGAGACGTTCTGCTTAGGTTGACCAACAATGACTTAAAACCGACGTCCAGGAGACGTCCAACTGGTCAGTTGTGCTACCTGGGAATGAACCTGAATCATAGGTTAAGGTCAAAGTCCGAACAGGTAAGCACTCTTCGAAACCTCAGGAATGCCTATCGAGCTTGCTCCAGATACCCAAGATTTAAATTTGTCTACGCTTTCTAAAGGCCTTGCGTTAAATGTTATGGTAGAGTTTTCAAACATATTTAGGTTTCTAGCCATGTTCATAAACTTTGTTTTTTTGATCTTGACATTTAATCACATTGGTTTGCTCTGTTCTCCTATCCTGTTGACCAGTTGCTGTAGGTCGTGTATGTTATTGTCACAAAGAAGCAAAAAGACATAAAATTGCAGCGTCCTTAGAAATGATCGGCCGATGACCGGTTTAGTAACCATGGAATAGTTGACCCAAATTTATAAATCATAGATCGTAAATTTGTTCAACAAGTGGGTACTTCGAACCGCTGATTGACGTCATGGAAAAGAACGTTGCAATGCATTGGAAAAAAGTGCTGACGAAAAGAGAAGTAAGCTCGAGGATTTTTTGAGCCAGCAACGAGGACTTGCTCGGTGGCTTGCACGTAGGCAAGACTCCAAGATTCTTTTGAAGTTCGGGTTGATCCTTTTGGGGGCGTTACGTCAGATAGACGAACGACCACCCGTCGAAGAGTAATTAAGTGTTTTCCCAAAATTTGTTATCGACGGAGTACAAAGAAGAAAGTTGTCCTAGAAGTCCTTGTTGTCCTAAGAGAAGCCACGGGTACGCATAGGAGTACCCCTGAAGTACGTTAAATTGGTTGGCACGATACGGTCCTTCTCTACACTTGACCTAGGTAAGACCCTTTTGTTATAACGGTATTTGTTTTCATATTAGTCATTTCAGTTAAGTAGTAGGGTAATTTTAAGGCACAGAAAATAGAAGTTTACTTGAATTCCATCTTCTTATCATTTAAACATAAATCCCCCATATTTTCATATTTCGTGACATTATCACCGGTTAAAACCGTATCGTCAGCATAGCGAATATTGTTAATCCACACTCAATTGAACTTGACTCCCAGTTCCACGTCTTCCAAAGCCTCCTGGAATATTGCTTACGAGTATAAGTTGAATAGGAGTGGAGACAGCACACATCCCTGTCGTACCCCCCTTCTAATCTGTATGGCGCAGGACATATCACCCAATTTGATTTGCGCTGTTTCGTACCTATATTGGTACCAAACAAAAGCGTTTTCAATGCATCTAATATCCTTTTTTTCTAAATCAAGCCTATTGAGGAGCTGCATTAATTTGTGTTGTTGTACGCGATCAAATGCTTTTTCATAATCCATGAAACATCAGACTAATAGGCCTAGGATCTTCACATTTTCTTGCATTGGCCTTCTTAGGCAGATGGATAGAAGTAGAGCACAGCCAGTGTTTGGGTTAATGACCCGTCTCATATATAGTTCGTACACTATAACTTACTTGCGCAGTAGGTCATGTAAATTTGACATTTTATAAAATATGCATCTTAAAGAAAATTTATTTTATTAATAAATAATAATTATAATTTATAACAAATTTAGTATTGATTGACCTTATCATTCTACGAGAAGGTAAACACAGTGTATTCTGGTTTTAATTTCCTAACATTTACTCCTTCTGGTTTCTCATATTATTATCGCGTTATTCCCGTCGACTGCTCTAGTTGTTTCAATACGTTAATGTGTAGAAATTGTAGCTGGATTAGGTTGAGTTCTGGTTCTGCAGTGAATAAACTTAGCGTATTTTCCTCTTTTTTTCAGTTTTTTTCAGTCTCCAAACCCATACTACATGTTACTAGCTAAAACTGTAAAATTCATAATTTTCTCGAAAATTGCACCTACCTCTTGCCTAACTACCAGTTTGAGTCAGAGAAATCAGTTTTGTAGTTTACTTAGATTAATAAAAGCTGATTTTCTTGCCACTTGGACACTTTAATTCTCATGACACACGTTAACGATCGGGCTTATTAGGTTTTCTTTCCAGGTCTTCCCAGTTAGGTCTTCCTGCCGGGTAACCAAAAAGAAGTGAATACTTTACGATAGATCTTCAAATTAGTAGGATTTATATAGAAACAACGTCCAATTTTTTAGAAGCGATTGCTGGTGGCTCCTTTGACACTGAATGTAAGCTAATTTCATAGGTAAACAGATTCCTTGTAGACGATTTTGATTTCACACCTCGTTATGGCAACAGCAAACAGGAGTTAACAATTCAGAAGGGCCAATCTAATGGAAAAATATCATGGCTGCCTGCGCAAGTAAAGTTATATTGTACGACCTATACATATGTATAGTTAAATACTTTATATAGTGCTGTGATGCTTCTTTCATCTAGGAGTTTAAGTTGTGGTGTGTGATGTTATTCCTGATCTGTTACAAAGTTCTCTCATTGAAGAAGCCTTAAGGAGGACTCCAAGAAAGATCGAAACTACAGATATAACGAGTAGTAGTTTTTAGGACCCGGTTTTAGACCAAAACGGGTAACCAGTGAAACGAAAACCGGGTACGCGGCCCTCGTCAGAATTCCTAGTACCAGTTATCAAAAGTACTTAAATTTTGATGTAGGGAAAATCGGCGGAAATTGGGACAAGGCAGCAAAATATACAACTACCTCTTCGTCAATGTTTCGTTTAATTATACATTCAACTTCATCAAGACTATGGGTAAAATAAAAATTACATGAGCAATAGAAAACACATCCTGTAAAATACAAACCTCGAGATATTAATATTGTAAATTGCTCTAGTCAAGGTAAAATTTCCGCCGATTTCTCCAATTTCCCTTACATCGTAATTTGATTCTGGAACACAATCTTCATTCAGTTGTACTTAAATTTTGTAACATTTCTCCATAATTGACAACTTATTAAAAACACAATTGTTTGACTTGAAATCGACTAGAAATTTAGAATCAAAATCCGAATTTTTGGATCAAAACTGATAGCCCGGAAAACACTTTAGATTGTATTTTGACCGGCCGTGAAAGCTTTCACAGTCTTATAACCTTAATGATGTCACATAAGTTAGTAACATTGCTAAGGTCTCATTTCTGCCTCCGTGTCGGGAACTTTTACTTGAAAGCGTCCAGTGTTAGACAAATTAAAAAAGCTTCAGAGATATCAGAAATGGCAAAACCCAGAAAACGAAAAATTCCCAAGTAACTGGGTGGATTTTCCCCTAATTAATGAAATAGTAAAATTTCTTCGTCACCTTAATTGGAGTTATCAAGGAAATTGGCATAAGGTCTAGAAATATGGAAAGAGTGTAAATAAATTTGGGTATATAGAGGAAGATTTAACAAAGCTTAAAAACTTGTACTTGAAGTCAATGATCTCAAAAGTAAAAGCTGGAGGAATTCGATGAGGCTTTCAGGTATCAGCGTAAGCCTAAAGAAAATCCCGAAAAAGAAACTGCTGAAACTATTACAAATAAGATTCCCAAGAAATAGAAAAAATAACAAAAAGGGAACAAGAGATTGATACGCTTGTTGTCACCTGCAGAAAATAGAAATAAAGAAACACCATATAAAACAAATAAAATTAAACTCATTTTACCAAAAAAAAAATAGCTTCTTCTGGAAAAAAAATCAAGAAGGGCGTCGTTTTTATATATAATATATATAGATATATAATATTATATATTATATCTGAAATACCTGAAACTACGGAAACAGCCTTGGAAAAGGATGTGTCAAAGTCTCGGGAGGAAGAAGCTAAAGAATAAGAACGTGCAAAGAAGAAGATATAAAGACAACTCCTTGAAAACATAGATTTTTGGAAAAACCATAGGAATTCAAGCTTACACTTGTAAAGAGATCTCAAGGAGAAGAAGAGGATGTCGTTAAGATAGAAGGAATAGCTCTTGTTCAGATTTCAAACCTAAATCTAAAAAGAAGACAAAGGAAGAAACAGCCGAAACCCTAGAAGTTGGTATTGAAAAAAAGAACAAACAGCAGAGCATGAAGAACCAGAGACCTAAACAGTTTTCTTGAAGAAAACCCCTAACTGAGGAAGAGCAAGTGGTTGAAGTAGAAGTTTTTCTAAAACCTAACGAAAGAGAGTAGAGTATTTAGGAAAAACTGGTCAAATTCCGAAACCGAAAGAACAAGTTTTACAACTAAATGTAGAAATGGAAGAATTGACTCCAACGAAGCCTGTAGGAGGGTTCACTGCTGAAAGAAAAACCCGTGGAAATTCCCGAGATAGTAAAGAAACAAGAAGTCAAGAAGTTACAACCCATGAACCCTTATGAAGGTTAGCATAGGATAAGCAAAAATTGATCTTTCTAGATTCTAGATAATCAATACTCTGAGTAATTATCAGATTATCATTTTCAAAAACCGTACCTTACGAAGCATTTCTGGATTAATGAATTTGAGTCAAATCGACATAAAAATATCCCTAGAATTAGGCTTAGTTCACGGACACTAAATCTTATTATACGTGAAATTAATTATCCCCTCAAGGAGAAAAATGGTTGCTCTCAAGAAAGAAAAGGAAACTAAGCCAGAAGAGATCCCAGAAAAAACTCATGCCTGAAAAAGTGAAGACAAGGAGCAACAGAAACCCAAACTCGAAGAGGAGCAGAAAGAAACTGAAGACTCTAGACGGGTACTTACTACAATTACAGAGAATTCAGTTGCGTATATAAAAAGGAAGAAAAAAGCTGAAGACAAGAAACTTGCAAGAAAACCTGCTTAAAAGAAGGAAGAAAAAAAAAGCTCAAGGACAATGGTCCTTCTAGCTTTGAGGAACTCATGTCCTCAAGGACAATGTTATATCAAAAGGTAAAAACTGGTATCATTTCCAGTAACAATTGTTGTGGTCAAGCTTTAAAATGTGCTAGAACTTCCGAGGCAGACAAATTGAAAAAAAAAACCCAAAGATATCAGAACTGGCAGAATCCACAGACCTAAAACTTCATAAATTTAAGTTAGTGGACTTTACAATTAAGGATATAGTACAATTTCTTTAAGACATCCTAATTGTACCTAAGAAAAACAATGGCATAATATCTACAAATATGGAAGAAAATTAAACAAAAAAAATACGGAAGGCCTGTGTTAAGGGTACCAGATTTCGAACTATTTCACATCCTCCCATAAAGACGTCAAAAGGGAGGAATATTAACGTACCAAGATTATCAGGAAGATAAAAACAAACAGAAAAAGAACAGGAGGTTGGAATGGTTATGTTGAAGAAACGCTCAGAAAAGAAAAAGGAAAAATACTCCGAAAGAAACTATTAAAATTAAATCTATTAATTATTATAATTAAACAAAAAAAAACAACGAAGGCCTGTTAAAGGTCAATATTTCGAACCATTAGATATCCTCCCATAGAGGCGTCAAATGGGATGAATATTAATTTACTATTCCTGAGGAACATGATAAGGGAAAATCTATGAAGTAAAAAGGAAGTAAATAAAGCCAGAAAAACAGAGAAACTCATATCTTTATGCGAGAAAATAACTATCTATAGTCCTACGAAAACATAAACCCGACGAGAAAGCAGAGGAAGCTGAAGCCAGTGAACAAATCGCAAAAAGATAAGGACAGTGATATGAAGACAAAAGAAATATTGTCAGAACAAGAAGATGAAATTAGTTTCGTTTCCACTGTCGATGATCACTTAAAGAAGTGGGAGTTCAAGGAGGATCAAAATGAAGAAGGAATTTTTAAAGAAAGCTACTCTTACTGAAAGGGAAGACTCTATTTCAAAAGAAATTATACAAGGAGAAGAACTTGTACAGGCAGTTTTTAAATCTGTGGCAGAACTTCATTCACCGACTCACAGGTGGCAGCATTAGTCAAAATTCTCTCTCTCATAACATCACACCGCCTTTCCTGCGCCAAATTTGTCTTCAAATGCAAATTCCAACTATGAATTTTCAACCCGGCGTATAGGGCAGGAGCCCACTATGCCTTACTGACGAGTCCAAAGTAGACCCCGGGACGAAACGCCAACGCCACATATACAATATACAAAATAAATATCAATCATATTTCCCAGAATTTTTACAGAAAAAAATTCAACTTGCATGTGCGTGGGACGCTTTACAATCAGAACCCAGAAAGGTAACAAATAGCTCTAAATTTCCAGAGCCGGACTAATATAGTTGTCCTTTTCATGATGCCGCAAAACAAACACTCAGTATACATTTTTTGTAAACTTTTGCAAAAGATCTGAAGTCCACAAGCTCCAGGCAATAAGAAATCGAAACCATTTTAATTGTCGCACTTTTGGGTTTTTTTAATTAACCGCATTTTGTATTACTAGTGACTTACTGAGTTAAAACTGGTTCTGCTTATTTTATTAATTATTAATATTTATGACAAGAAGAGATATAAGGCAAATAGATATGAGAAAACAAAAATTCATAGTTATTATTTTTTAATTTTTTTCAAATTTACAAAATCTTTAAATCTTAGAAATAATGACAAATAAAAATCAAGATTATAAAACATTTTCAAAATGAAGGCCTTCATTCTCCCTACAATTCACACTAATTTTGACAATGACCAAGACAACTACTACATCAGGCAACTAGATAAATGTCTGATATTTTTGGGGTAATGGTCACCAATAAGTAAACAAAGTATAAATATTTATTTGTATTTGAAATTATTCATCTAATTATGGTTTTTTGTTATTATTCTCTCATCGCTATTATTTGTTTTCTGTCATTTATGTCAAGAAATGGTACGATAAATAGTAAGAAACTACACAAATTTAAACCTAATATGACATTGGTAACACAAAATGCAGTTGATTACAACATTCAAAAATTGTAAAAAAAAACAAAATGTGCGACAACTTAAATTGTTTCGATTTCTTATTGTCCTGAGTTTGAGAACTTCACATCAATTGCAAAAGTTTTAAAAAATCGTATACTTTATTATTCTGGCTCTGGAAATTTAGAACTTTTTGTTACCTCTCTGGGTACTTCTCCTCCATTGTCTCACGCACATGCAGTTTGCAAAATTTATACAAAACCCCGTATATCAGTAAGAAATGAGTTCCGAGTTTTTTTAATAATGAATACGTGTTGGCATGGACAAAACCTATCTCCCATATTAGTATGTACATTTCGTCCTGCAACACCCTGTATATTAAAGAAAGAACAATCAGGGGAGCTTGAAGTTGCAACTGAGGAAGCGCTTGAAGAAATTCTTACCTGTTGAAGGACCAATAGAAGAAGTCCTGTTTCTAAACTACCACCTGACGATCCCACAATTACATCTTGCCCCGAGGCTACTTCTAGGCTAGTTCTAGCTAGCTTTCCGCTTTGGATTTACACGTACATACTATAGATCTGCTCGAGACTCGAAACAGACCTCAAAGATGCCTCGTCGGGTATTTTTGAATAATTGTGGATTTTTTATTTTTGTTGAGAGCAAATTATTATCTTAAGCAAATTGTCTATGTTTTTGCTCAAAACCACCTGCTGCTCCGCAACAAAATTTCTGTCCCAATTAACCATATGTCCCCACAGGCGCACGCTCCAAAAACTATAACTCTATCCTCTCGGCTCCTCTTATCCTTTATTTGACAACAGCGAAAATAATCGAGTTAAAACTGCATTATGTCGCTAAACAGCGTTAAACTCGTGTCCTCTCGTTCGGTGTTTCTAATAAGGCCCCCTGGGGGGCAGCGCAGCGGGGCTTTGGGGCGCACCCCCCTCGTGCCAACTGTTATACTTGCCGATGATGTCGCGCGGTATGTCCCCGGAGATCCGGACAATATATCATTGTGTTAGGGTTGTTTTGGCTTTCGTAATTTATATTACTAGATTACCATTTTGAGTTTACGTCACGGATTGCACGGTGTAAAGGCTTAACCTGCATTCCAGCAAGAAGCAAATAATTAGATTTTCCGTCAGGTGCCACAAGCTGACGACAGCTTTCGTCATGGTGTCTGCCCACCTGTCCTCGCTGCATTTAAAAAGAGCTTTTGTGCAGGAATGAAGAAGTGTTATAACCTCCGGTGCACTGTTTTTGACTATACAGCACCTATAGAACAATAAGTATCGGCGATCGTTTACAACATCAATACATTAGAAATCGGCCAGTTATAAAGCGAGTCGAGAATAGTAATTTGTCTTTGTGCCTGATAAATGGTTGTTTATCTTCTGAGGATGATCGCTCTACGGGGTGTGACGCGACATCCCGCTGATTTCAACTGTAAAAAGGCGCTGTAAACTTTGACCTTACCACTCATCAATTTGGTGCTAATAGATTCTCTTCATTGGGCAAAGACATTCGAAAGTTTATGTGGGCACAACCTGTTTTGTGATGAAAAATACCATACCACGATGAGCAACAATAGATGCTGAACACTACGCGCGTAATATATATTTTTTTTGAAGCAATTCCGTAGCAAATTTCGATGAAAAGATCGAACGTCCTAAGAAGAGAGATTCTAATTTTCGTAAGATCGACGGGCCAATTTGGGGGGCTATTTTTTCCGCAACATGCCGTGAAATTACTATTACGCATACACGAGAGCCGAGTCACGGTGATGGTGATTAGGTGGTCTTCGCATGTTTCTGTAATTTTAAGGAACACGCAAAAGTGGCCATCTTCTCTACTTCCACTCCTATTTCTCTCTATACTTAGAAAAAAAATTCTAATTCTTTATTTTAATTAAAATCATTTTTCAAAACCCTCTACATATATTTGTGATATTTTGTTTTCATTGGAGTTTTCGCCTTCTGTTGCGAAAATAAAGTCCTTATAAGCGAAAACTCCTAGCTAACATTTTTGTAGATTAGCTATCGCTGCAGCCTCTATTTTCACCGGTATTTCAGGTTGGCAGCTTCAAAATTCCTTTCGAAACGAGGTTTTTTTAACCAAAAATCTGCAGATGACTGGATAGTTTTTATAAACGATGTACGAAAGCACTAATTTTGAAGGAAAGTTAAAGTGAAAATCAGGAATCACTCAACCTTAGAAAGGCCAAAAAGAGCAAAGCAAATTTTGAAAACTTTTGGATTTAATTTTTTTTAATGATTTTTCCATAAAGCCCCGCACTTTCATTTACTGGTTTTTATGTTTCCATTCTTTATCTCATCATAAATGAAAAAAAAAGAAAACGATTGAAAATTTTAGATCTTGTGGGCTGAAGGTCTGTGGAGGTTGTTTCTGTAAGAATACAGAAGGAAATAAAAGGAAAACCACACAAATCCTAGGAATGTAATTTTCAAGGTGCTGCATTGAGTTGGAGGCAGGTTTTAAGCAAAAATTTAAACTACCAGTTAAACAATTTAAAAAGATTGATGGTAACTTTAAAGGAAGGTTGTCTTTTTGGGCACAATTTGAAAAAATTAATGACGACTCTGATGTTGATCTAGCTGATAAGGCTGAATACCTGCCCAGTAAACAGTCGAACGTTATTTCAACGTAGAATCATCGTTTGGTCCGTTGATTTAGAGTTGTCACGTTGATTTTAATGTGTTGATTTCAGGTTGATATAAGCGATAGTGCACAATCATGATTTTCGACGTTAAAACGTTGTTAAAACGTGTTTTGGATGTGTTTTGATATCGGTTGAATTTATCCTGTTGATTAAACATTGCAAATAGTTGAGAGTAATTAAACCGTCACGAATTCGCGGTTGCGAAATGTCTTTTAAAACTTATCATCATTTGTTCGGTCGATTTATAGTTGTCTCTTTAATTTTAAGCTGTTGATTTTTTCGAAAATGAACAACCATGCTTTTCGACGTTAAATCAACGTTGTTAAAACGTGTGTTGAATATGTTTAGATATTGGTTGAATTTATAACGTTGATTAAACGTTGAAAATAGGTTTACATGTCACATACTATGAGTGCTAGGTGGCGTTGATGTAAACGGCGGACGACCCAGATTTCTATAACGAGGCTTAGAGGGGTAGGACGTATTGCCACGATCCCCGGTGTTTATCTTTCTCACGCGTGTCGGGCGTCAGCTGCTTGAGATTGGGACTTGAGATGTTATTGTCGGCCCTGACACGACGTTCGTTGTTGTTGTTCGTTTCGTTTTGTTTGTTTACCGTTTCTTTAGTGTGAAAAATTTTAAATCGCTTAAAAGGTGAGTACTCGTGGGTTGAGATTTTACTGTTTTTTAAGATTAGAGACAAGATGGCTAGAATCTCACCACCACCATTGGTTTTGATGAGTGTGGTTATACTATTTTGCAGGCCAACTAATTTAAGTAGTGAATTGTGGGAAATTCCTTTCCAACAATCTAAAATTGTCCAAAAAAGTGTATGAGGTAGACATTACCCAAAAGTAAGTACTAAAAAATGTAATTCTTTTTAAAATTATTTCTAGTTTACAGTCACCCCCAGTCAACCCCTAAGTGTTGTCCTTCCTCTGGTTTTAAGTTTTAACATATATCATCAAAAACGAATTTATAAAAAATAACTATTTTACTAATGATTGTAATTAGCACAAATATTATATTTCCAATAAAACATGTTTAATACAAAACAAATGGACGTCTTATGGATGTGACATGTGACGACGTAGTGTGCTACCTGGGGTCAAACACTTTTTTGTATGTGCTTTTTAATTAAACATTAACGCTCTGTATATTTTTAACAGCATTTTTGGTTTACAGTTTTTGTCTTAAACTAAAATTAAAACTCATTAAACAGGTTTACTCATTTTTATCGAATAAGTTTTAACTGGGTTCAAAGTTTAAACCCTGGTAAAACTAATTTGACATAAATTATATTCATGTAAATGGAAAAAAATAGATGAAAACGTTGATTTAACGTTTTACGTACGGTTGATATTTACGTTGAATAAACGTTTTAAGCAAAGTTGATTAAACGTTTTAAGAAAACGTAGATTAGATTAAACGTCTTAAGCAAACGTTGATGAAACGTTTTAAGAAAGGTTGATAAAAACGTTGATTCACCGGACATCACTACGTTGAAAAAACGTTTGGTTACAGGTTTTTTTAACGTTGAATCAACGTCAACTGGGTGATACAAGCAACGTTATAGGAAGTTGAGCGAAAAATTATAGTCACGCTTTAAGTCAAGTTTCAGACGAGAGCATCTTCACATTAGGGAACTATTGCTGTTAATTTTGAGTAATGCTGTGACAAAAACTAAGAAAACTGATTCTGGGCTGGACTAAGAACCAACTAAGATCGCTTAAACCTCTGGGTACTGGGTCAGAATATTCGGCTATTCTCTTCCCATTGATTGAATACAGTTTTCTAGAGGACCTACTGAAAGTATGGTAGCGTTTTCTAGGATCTGAAAGCGGAAAAACTGAAGATTGGAAATCAAGCCACTGAACACACATACATGAAGAGCTTCATGCAATTTCTGCAGAGGGAGTTTGAAAATGCGCAGAGGGTTTAGTCCCAAACAGAGTCATGTTGTGGAAACCGTTAACAACTTTGGTCAATAATAAAAAAAAAAAACGTGTCTTCTAGCCAATTTCCAGTAATAACAGGCAAGGTTATTTAACAATTTTCGACATAACTCTGCACCTAAATGTCTCTTCAGTGATGGTTCTCATGAAACCGTTAATTGTCAAAAGTAGGCACAATTAATTTGGAGAGCAAGAGGAAAGTGTTATCGGACAAACAAGGTCCTTTTTCTTACTTGAAGGTGGGATATCAATCCAGAACATGTCAAACATACACAAAATGCTTGATTTTAATGTTGCATGAGCTGAAGAGCAAAAAAGTCAGAAAAGAAGCCTTAACTGACTAACAAAAAGGACGATTGTATTTAGGATTTGGGCGATATCAATAAGACGAGTACATCTGTATTTTTGCGTTGCTAGGTAATAGTGGGGTGTAAATGTAAATGGAAAATAGCTCTCAAAGATCGTACGTCTTGAGATCAACAGCCAAGAAAGTTGGACTTCTAGCAAAGTTACAAGAGAAGCTCAACCATTGTGTTATTTGGCGGAGTCACTATTGATCAAAGTCACGAATGCGTTGAGGTTAACCTGAGATATGAAAATTATCAATGCAGGTTTAAAGTGCTTGACCACCCTAAGATGCAATTGTGTGACACCGATATTTAAGGGCTCCTGGGGGCAGAGGAACTTAGGAGGGTCAACGTAGATTTCCATGACGTCAATAGGGTCGGATGTAGCTGCAGAATTGTATAGTGCTTGATTTCACTAGCTTCAGTGTGGACTAGTTGCTACGGAAACGAAGCTAGGATGATCTTTGATGGGAAAAACTGGCAGATAGAGGAGGTCATTTTGGATTGAGGAATCGCTATATCGTACCCTCTGATCAAGCTTTGCATTTCAACTATGACGTTTCCCAGAAGCGCCTAGACATAACGTTGAAAAATGTGAATGAGAACGGATTATTGTTCAAAGAATATGGTGCCATACTGCAGGAATGGTTGCAGGTTAGTTCAGGTTAGGTATCATTGAACTAAAAGATTGTGCAGACCCTAAGAATAATGGACATTACTTACCGCATAAGCCTGTGGTTCTGCAAGCTCTCTTTTGTGGACAAACAACGCTTAGAGAAGGGCTAATTGAAGAGATACCCAACATTTTGATGCTATTTAAAACTGGACGGGTCGCAGTGGTATCGGGTATTCAAAAAGCATTTCTTCAGATGCAGTGTAAACAATTCTATAAGAGAAGTCTTAAAACTCCTGGACGTGAAGGTACCAAAGTCATGCTGACATGAACATTTAAGTTAACCCTAATGGAAGGGAAAACTGTAATGTCAAAACCGAAAGAGATATGCCAAACTTGTCTACACTTGGAATACTGGGAGAGATACGTTATTCCTTGGAGAATGTTTGAAGAATGTCATATATGTACATACTTGTACTATGGAACGAATATTAAGTGTGGGGAAGTGACCAAGAGACTTATTTTATTAGTGATAAGTTGCGCGTAGGGTCTTTGGTCCTGTCGGTTTTAGAAATCCTGCATCGTCGTTTCCAAAATTACTGTTGCACCATCACAAAATCTGTACTTAGTGTCTTCAAAAATAATATCAGGTGAGGCATATTAACAATAAAATTTACGCTAAACCGAGATGCACAACTTTTTGCCAAATTACAAATTCAGGAATTTATGAAAAAAGGAATTCTGGTGGCTAGAATATAGGTTCAACAACGAAACATTTTGTATCTCCATAAAGCCAACTTCAAAGTGCGAAGTCATAACCTTAAGCAAAGCAACAAAATTGAAGTCTACAAATCAATCATTAAGGTACAGATTGGCCAACAGCATCCTAACTATTCACTACTAAAGAAAATACAGAGAAGTAGGATTCAACATCTACTTACCGAATGTGTTTGCCCTAAGAACAAATATGCGTAATGCGCAAAACTTCTAAAACCCAAAGTCAATACTGAGAACCATCCCCATATAAAACAGTGGACTTGTCAAATGCAATGTTTTCTTTTTAGACAATTAGAAACTAAACATGATAAACTACAACATTCTGAAAATAGTTTAACTTTCTTATGTAAATGTAGAGATCACGACATTATTCCGAAAGGTTTTCGTTTAACACCACTACATGCAGATTATGGAACAATTAGAATTTTACAAAGGGCTAGTAAATCACTAATTAGGAACGAAATACAATTCCACATACGTAGAAAATTTACTTTAGAAAATGACATTATGTAATGAAAGATAATTTATTTTCAAATGTTGATTTTAATGATTTTAATCATATGTGGGATTGTATTCGAAGTAGGTATTTCACAAAATTTAACAAATATAAAAACATACAGTTAAAGAAATTCAACACACTAATTAACTACAACATAAACAAAGAGTTTAGATACTTAAGAAATAATAATATAAAAATGTTCCTAAGCTTGATTTCATTTCAGCAATTGAAGAAACAGTGCAAAACTTACCAGAAGAACACCAACAAGAGTTTAAAATTAGGTCAAAATAAATTTTAGACACACCTTTTGACATTAAGCAGAACCTAAATCCCATCGAGCGAAAGGCACTCAATTCTTTAAAAAAAAAAAGATAATAATATTAAAATTCTTCCAGCAGATAAAGTTAAAGGCTACAGTAATAATGAACGGTATTACTTATGAACAAAAAATTGAGAGCCTTTTAAACGATGGTAATTACACAAAACTTAACAAAGATTCAACTGAAAAAATAGAGAGACAAATTTACACCACTTTAAAAAAAAAACACAAAAATAGTTTCACTGATAGAGAAAGATTCAAATTAATACCACACAACAGTAAAACATCTCACTTTTACGGTGTTCCAAAAATACATAAAAACAACATTCCTCTTAGACCTATTGTCAGTAGCCTTAACTTACCAACACATCCACTATCTAGATTTTTATTAGAGATATTAAATATTTTAGAAGGAAACACAAAATCATACATTAAAAACTCTAGTCATTTTTTAGAAAAACCAAAAGCTATAGATATAAACCCAAATCACACACTAGTAAGTTTTGATGTTTCTAGTTTGTTTACTAATGTACCTGTCAATAAAACTTTAATTATTGTAAAAAATAAACTTGAAAATGACATCAAGCTTAGAGAACGCACTAAACTAAACATAAATACAATCATGGAATTACTAACATTATGCGTTAACACAACCTATTTTCAATACAAAAATGATTATTACCAACAAAATACAGGTATGGCAATGGGTTCACCATTGTCTCCTGTACTTAGTCATTTGTTTATGGAAAATTTTAAATTTTGAATCAAATAATGTTTATAATTATAATTTTAAACCTTTAATTTGGTGGAGATATATTGATGAGGTTTTTTCAATATATCAGTTTGGTAATAATCATTTAGACACCTTTCTCAATCACATAAATTCACAAGAACCCACTATAAAATTCACAATTGAAAAAGAACAAAATAAAACACTTGCATTTTTAGACATACTAATAAAAAAAAGATTTAGACAGATTTGAAACTTTTGTTTATCGTAAACCAACACGTACAGATCGATACTAAAATAAGGAGTTGTAAAGAGTCTATTTGATCACGCAAAAATTATTTGTAATGATCATAATTTGGAAATATATAAAAAATGTTTTACTTAAAAACAATTATCCAAATTATTGCATCAATAAATGTTTTAATCAATTCGAACAGCCAAATATAAGGCAAAATCAAAATAGCCATATTACAAACCTTTTTATACCATATATCAAAGGGTTAGAAGACAAAATTAAACGATTAGGTAACAAATACAACATTAGAACAGTTTTTAGAACACAAAATACATTACGTGCACAACTGACAAAAACTAAACCACACAATGAAAACGAATACACAAAAAACGTTATATATAAAATTCCTTGTGAATGCGAGAAATTTTATATAGGCGAAACTTCTAGACCTCTAAAAGAGAGAATAAAAGAACATCAAAATTACATAAAAAACAGTGATTTTGAAAAGTCAAATATATGCCAATGCGCCTTTGATAATGGTCAAAGAGTAAAATGAAACGATACTAGTATCGGATCCAAAGAACCATTAACAAAGAAGCGTAAAATCAAAAAAAGTGTATAAATTTTACTTAACAAAGATCATTGGGTGGCTTCTTGTTTGGCAAACATAGATAACACATGGTTACCTATGTTAGAACAAGAAGTTCAAAATAGTAACTTACATATAAATTAATAATATCATTCACATTATACCTATTTTACACGTATAAATAAGATTGGAAGAATGCAATTAGCTAAGAAAACTGAGGAAGAGAAATGCTTTAAGATCTGCAGAAGTTCTCAGTAACCCAATCTCCCACATGTTCAAAAAGGACAATGAGTAACTGCCAAGGACTCACACAATGATACATTGATGGCGAATAGTATAAATATAGCTTGCTCAGTGAAAATTAGAGAATTTAGCTAGTATTTGCAGGTATTAGGTAAACTCCTCGATTATAGAAGAACTGTCAACATGCCTGTAAGCGAGTTCAATTTTTACCAAAGTTATTCCTCTTCTCAACGAAGACTTGTCAATATACACATTAAACAAGGATCCGGAAACCTAGTAAAGAGTTACCACTCGGCAAACCATATACATTCAGAGGACAAAGAAGAACTTTCTTAAAGAAGGATGAGGACAGTCCTGAAAAAAAAACTGAAGCAGTGGTCTGAAGAGACATCAAAGGCGTAGCTTTCTTGCATGGTTGGTGCTCCCACATTAATCCAGTGTAATGGAGAAAGAACAGCCTTATCAAGGGACTGAAAATGTCATAAGGCTTTTGCAACTTTGAAGGAACCCTATCGTTGAGGATCGACCACGCTTCTCTAAAGTAACATCGATTTTCTGCGGCACATGCAGCTAGATGGTTACAGTACCTTCAGGAGTACGGCTTTAACATTGAACGGCGAACAGGGAAGTTACGTGGCAATGTGGATGCCATTTCCAAGAGATCCTGTTCACATTGTGAAAAATCAGAAAATAATGATGACGAAATATTACTACGCTGCGGTAGTCTGGGTCTCTGATCGTCAGCCAGCTGTTCAGCCACAGTAAATAAGTTGACAAGAAGACTTGAAAGATGACGGATCAGGGACCTGCATGGCAAGATATTTTCAAGAAATCCGCAACACTAAAAAATACTGAACAGTTTGGTTTTCCTTTGAACATACTCAAAAGAGTGTGAAAGCAGTTATCAAGAGCAACTTTACTTTTAAAGGACATTTAGGTGTCAAGAAAACTTTGAACAAGACGTGAGAGGGCCAACAACAAGATTGTTGTGGGCGATGTGAAGACTTTTTAACAAGCAAATGGCCCAGGACTGAATCAAGGAGCAATCGTTACTGCGCTTGAAAGATTTGGCGTTTGTCGTGAATCTTGCTGGTCCTTTTTCAAGAAGCAGAAAATTGTTATATTCTTATTGCTATAGATCACCCAGAAGCCGGAATTTTACCAAAAAAAACTAGCACAATAGTTCAATCATTCGTGGAAGATTTATGGCAAGTTGTTTCGTAAGATGTGCGATCTCAGGAGCATCCAGAAAACCAGGACAACACCTGTATATCCACAATTGGCGGACTTTTAACCGGACTTTGGAGAATCACCTGCGTTTGGTAATAATGAGCATCAGACCGAATGAAACCCGCATATATTGCTATGCCGAATAACCTACCATATAGGGTTTTGACGCAAACAACTTCTATATCTAGATCTTGGAAGGCATTGAGATAATGTGGTAATTAAGAGGAATGTGAACGCATGTGAACTTCAGCAAAATCTTGAAGCCATCCACACTAAACTTAAGAAGTAGATGATATTTGAAAGTAGCCGGGTGAAAATTGGATTTGAAGAAGTAGCTGTTCAAGGCAAAGCAAGGAGAATTGTCCAAAGCCCCACAAAATATGGAAGGATCTTATGGAATTGTAAAAAGACAGTGATTGTGTATATTCGTCTTCTTGATCTCAGCTTCCCCTTGGGAGGTTGCTGATCATCATGGCTATTCTAACTTTAGAGGCAGTAAAATTTTTTGTCATTGTTGGGGGTCTGTATCTCGGAAATACCGCAGCAGAAATTTAAAAGCTAAAGAGATTTTGATGAAAGGTCGTTTCTTCTAGAATCAAGGCAGGGTAAAGAAAAAAGCACTGCATATTGGTTGCATTTCAACCCACTCCATTTGGTAGGTGGCGTAATTTCAGAACATTCATTGTTATGAGATTTAATGGCGTTAGTTGGTATCTCGGGTCATGTTCGGCAGTTTTCGGTTTTTTGGCCTACAAAATAAATTACTGTGGTTTTTCAAAAAGTTGACGCTGTTTTGTAAATCACCCTGTATCGCGAGAATGCCGCAGCCGATTTTAATAAGACAATTGATCTCTAAAAGATAACTGGTTGTAAAAACAGCGTAGGTTTTTTGCTTACTAAATGAGTTACAGGGCGTTTGCAGAAAGTTTGGACTTTCTTGTAAGTTATAATACAAGGTATTCTGAAATTAACTGGGAAATCCCTGGGCAAAAATAAGGCACAATGTTCATACAAACATAACCCGCAAACGCTTTGTCTCCGAGATACAGGGTGTTGATTTTTTTTTTATTTTTTTTTTATAGCACTTAGATTTTTTGAGATATTTATCTCAAATTTTGAATATAGGTAATAATTTATTATCTACATCCTTGGATAATCAACCGTTAGCCAAAATCGACAAGGTCTTATTTTTCTCGGGTTGTATCCCTTTTACTCTCACAAAGTTTATTGCAGCACGCTACTGATCATTTTTTCCTTTAAAGTCTGAATTCTTTATTCAATTTAGAAACTTTTTTGCCTCTTGTATCCTTGTCTTATCTGCCATCGTTATCGAGAAATTTGCAAAGTGTCTAGAAATGCACACAATTTTTTCATAAGTAAGTCTTTTGCATCAGTATCTGGGAATTTAAATAGGAACGCAGAAAACAGACATTTTTTATGGACAAATTATGTGCATCCCCAAACACTTTTGCAAATTTCTTGAAAACGGTGAGACATAAGACAACGATGCAAGAGGCAAAAAAGATTTTAAATTAAATAGAGAATTCAGATTTTTAAGAAGAAATGATCAGTGGTATGCTACAAAAAAGTTTGTGAGGGTAAAATGGACACAATCCGAGAAAAAATAAGGCCCTGTAGATATTTCTTATTCAACCAACTGTATTTTGTAACTAGCGTAATTTCAGAACATTCGTTATTATTACATTTATTTAATTAGTTGTTGGTATCTCGGGACATGTTCTGAAAAGATGGCTCGTTTATGTAAGTCACCCTGTATCGCGAGAATGCCGCAGCCGATATTAATAAGATAAAGTTACCTCTAAAAGATAACTAGTTGTGAAATCAGCGACGTAGACTCATTGTTAACAAAACATTTCTATTCCATTTTGTACAAGAATGGCAACAAATCTAATGAGAAATTGATTAAAATTTTGTTAACTACTATGTCATCGTGGGTGCCTTAACTTTAAAACTCTTTTTGTAATGGCATTTAAGAGCTATGGTCGATATCTCGGGACAGTTTTTTTTCTACAAAAACAGTTATAGGGCGTTTACAGGAAGTTTGCACTTTCTTGTAACTTACATTATATTGCAGGAATGCCCAGGCAACCGAATTAAATTGACTTTAAAAGTTCATTGATTTTTTATTTTAAAATCATCGATACAGATTGATGGTTACTAAGACGTTTTCGTTAGATGTTGTTCAGGAATGGCAGGAAATCAAATGGGAAAGGTTTCAATACAGAATGAGTCATAACAGGTGGTTGAAAATGAAACTTAAAAATTCTCTGGTCAATTTTAAGGAGAGTCTGTCATAAAAACGTGTTGTCTACAATTTTTTATTTACAATTTTTCGTTTGAAAGATACAGGGTGTTAAAGTTTTATTTAAAAAATGGAACTTTGTTGGTTTCTACAGAACCGCCAGAGATATCGATAAAATTTGGCAGTCCTTGACCGCTATAGAATGTGTATGTTTTGCAATAATAACAAAATTTTTATTTCTACCAGTGGCGCGCTTTAAAGCATGTAAATGCATATTTTTAAAGAAATAAGGGGTAGGCCACCAATTTTTTTTGCAAAACAAAAGCTGTGTTTAAATTGCTCGTTCTATCCCGAATAAAATGGTTCTCCTGAGTTTTTTGTACAACGCACCGTTTTGGAGAAAAAAATAATGCACGTCTAAAATCAATAGTAATTTTAATTCAATAATTGAAATTATTGACAATTTTGAGAGTCACCAATTGGCATTACTAATATTGTGTATTGCAGGTTATAGACATTTAAAATGAAATTTGATAATTCCTGATTGGGATCGTATTAATTTCAAATTTTAATGATTTAAGACGTACATTTTCTACGGTTTTTATTTTTTTTCCTCGAAAGCGGTGATATTCATGAAAAAAAAACTCTAGAAAGATCATGCAAAAATATGCAATGATAATTAGCCAGTTGTGGCGCGCTACTAGTGGAGGTAAAAAAGTAAAATAGTGGTTTTGAAGAACACAAAGTCCATTTTTTAAATAAAATTTTAATATTCCGTAACTTTTAAGCGAAACATCCAAGGCAGAAATAACGACCATAGCTCTTAAACGTCATTACATAAAGAGTCTTAAAGTTAAGGCACCCACCATGACATCGTAGTTAACAAAATTTTAATCAATTTCTCATTAGATTTTTTGCCATCCTTTAACAAAATGGAATAGAAATATTTTGTTAACAATGAGTCACGTCGCTGATTGCACAACCAGTTATCTTTTAGAGGTAACTTATCGTATTAACATCGGCTGCGGCATTCTCGCGATACAGGGTGACTTACATAAACATGCCATCTTTTTGAAAAACCCCCGTAATTTATTTTGTAAGCCAAAAGAACGAAAACTGCCAAACATGCCCCGAGATACCAACTAACGCCATTAAATGTCATAATAACGAATGTTCTGAAATTACGCTAGATACAAAATATAGTTGGTTAAATAAGAAATATCTACAGAATCTTATTTTTTTCTCGCGTTGTGTCCCTTTTACCCTCACAACTCAATACTGGTGAAAAAAAGTCACTTTTCTGTGGAAAAATTATGTGCATTTCTAGACTCTTTTGCAAATTTCTCGAAAACGGTGACAGGATATGAAATAAGACAAGGATGCAAGAGACAAAAACGTTACAACCAGTTATCTTTTAGACATAATTTTTCTTATTAAAATCGGCTACGGCATTCTCGCGATACAGGGTGACATGCAAAAGAGCGTCAACTTTTTGAAAAACCCGAGCAATTTATTTTGTAGGCCAAAAAAACCGAAAACTGCCGAACATGTCCCGAGATACCAACTAACGCCATTAAATGTCATAACAATGATTGTTCTGAAATTACGCTACCTACCAAATGCAGTGGATTGAAATACAACCATTTTGCAGTGCTTTTTTTTCTTTACCCTGTATGTCTTTTAGAGAGTAACTTATTTAAGATCAATCTCCCGCTGTGATTCTAGAAGAAACAACCTTTCAAAATCTCTTTAGGTTTTAAATTTCAGCTAAGGCGTTTCCGAGATACAGACCCCCAAAAATGACAAAAAAATTTGCTGCATTGATCCTTTCCGTTAGCAGTTTAGTTCTGCATGAGCTGCAGAATTTTATATTTTAAATTACGCATAACATGCCCAAGAAACTCTAGTTTTCTTCTCTTAGTTGCAAAAAGAATTTCCATTTCCTTATCCATTCTTTCCAGAACTTGTTCGTTCGTAATGCGGTCCATCCAGGAAATCTTTAACATTCGGCGGTACACCCACCACTCAAACGATTCCAGTCTCTTCGATGTTCCTTGTTCAGTGTCCATCCTTCTCAGTTTCATAAATGTGGTCTTTGCTTGCTCAATTCTTGACAAGATTTCTTGTTTCCGTGCATTTATGATAGTTCCTAAGTATTTGAAGTAATGGACCTGCTCAACCGTCTCACTGCGTATAGTCAGCTGACCACTGATGTTCCTTTTGGATATTATTAGCATTTTTGTTTTATTGATATTAATTTTAGCCCATAATCTTCGCTAACTACTGTTCCTTTGTCTACAAGTCTCCGCAGATTTTTGAGGCAGCTTGCTATGGCAGCGGTATCGTCAGCTGTCTGAAATACTAATTTGTTCTGTCAAAGCATTGTCATATTTCACTTTAGAAGTTTGTCCCAAGTAGAGATTTGATATTATCCGGACATCGAGGTAATTATTGGCAAGTCCTTGGAATATATCCAGAAGCTTTTCATGCCTATAATCTATGAAGCATACGTAACGGTCTTGGTTTACATCTAGGCATCTCTGAGACAAGACATTCAAAGTAAAGATGGCCTCTCTTGTGCCCATTCCGTTGCGAAATCCAAATTGTGTGTCTGATGTTTCAGTCTCATATTTTTTGTATATTCTAGTATGTATTTTTATAAAGATCTTCAGAACCTGACTCATCAAACTTATTTGGCTGTGATCATCATACTTTGTTGACGCTCGAGATTTTTTCAGGATAAGAACAAAGGTGGAAAGCAGCCATTCTCTAGGAATTACTCCTGATGTATAAATGCTATTGAATAGATCCATTATGACACTGATTGATCGCTCATCTGGCCCTACTGCTTTACCGGATTTATGAGGTTTTGATGGCATACTCTACTTCTTCCTTCGTTATTTCTGGAGCGTTCTCTGATATAGTTATGTAATATGTTTCCGTTCTTTGGTCATCAAACAGTTGAGTTATATATTGCTGCCACAGTCTCAGTCAGGAATCGAAGTCAGCAACCAGTGCGCCCTTTTCAACTTTCCGTGTACAAGTTTTCTTCTGTGTCACCACACGGGTGACTTTTTTTTGTTTTTTTATGTAGGCCGAAACTGTCATACTCCTGTTCTAATTCTTCAATTTCCTTGCACCTTTTAGTCATCCAGACCTCCTTTGCTATTCTTATATTACTTCTAATTGTGTTCTGTGTCTCCTTATACTTGGTTTTATACCTACCCTTGTATCTCCTTTCTTCCAGCAGTGCCAAAATTTCCTCTACCTAGTTCTGTTCTTTCCCTTACCAATGCTTTCTTGTTGTGTTGTCATTATTGCTTCTTTAATTTTGGTCCACTTTGAATCATTCTTCAACACTTTCTTCCTGGAGTCTATTATTTACGTTATTAGTTACAGCAGTTCGGACTTCTGGTTGTTGTATACTTTGGATATTTAAACTGGTGTTTTCGAGCTTGGAACTGTTTCCTCCTTAACCTCACATAGATATTCATCACTATGGGGTTGTGGTCACTTCCGACGTCCGCTCCAGTGTATGTTTTCTTGTTAACAAGGATGTAGTCAATCTGATTTCTAATTATTCGCTGTGAGTTTTCGCCTGGTACTATCCATGTGTATAGTCTTCTTTTTGGGAGTTTGAACAATCTGTTCTTCTTCTTCTTGTGGTTCCTATCCGTTACGGATGTTGGCAATCAGCATGGCGAGCCTAACTTTGTTTACGGCAATGCGGAAGAGTTCGGTTGATGTTTTTCCGGTCCACTTCCTGAGGTTATGCAGCCAAGATATTCTTCTCCTTCCTGGACCTCTTCTTCCATCGATTTTTCCCTGGATGATTGTCTGGAGTAAGGAGTACCTGGAGCCGTTTCTCATGATGTGGCCCAGATATTGCAGTTTTCGGATCTTGATGGTGTTCATAATTTCTTTTTGTTTATTCATCCTTCTTAGTACCTCTTCATTAGTGATATGTTCGGTCCATGATATCCTCATCATTCTTCGATAGAGTCGCATTTCGAAGGCTTCTATTTTCTTGTATGTGTTTTCATTGAGTGTCCAAGATTCCGTCCCGTATAAGAGGATAGAAAAGATGTAACATCTGAGAAGTCTCATTTTTGTTTCCAGTGTAAGATCATGGCTTCTGAAGAGTTTGCTCATTTTGTTGTAGGCGGCTGTGGCTTTGGCGATTCGTGATTTGATTTCTTGAGTTGCGTCCCAGTTCTCGTTTATACGTGTTCCCAGGTACGTGATGTGTGGTACTCTCTCTATTGGTTGGTTGTTGATGGATAACTGGATGTTGTCGATCTTGTTTTTGCTAATGACCATAATTTTGGTCTTTTGTATGTTTATGTCCAAACCATATTCCTTACTAACTCTTGCTATTTTGTTGATAAGTTGTTGTAGTGCTTGTGGGCTATCTGCGAACACGATGGTGTCGTCCGCGTATCTTATATTACTCAATTTCTTCCCATTTATTGAGATGCCCTCCTCTTCTTCGTCGTCGACCGCTTCTTTAAAAATCTGCTCGGAGTAGATGTTAAATAGCAGGGGTGAGAGTACACAGCCCTGCCTCACTCCTCGCATTATTTTGACGGCCTCAGTTGTTTCTCCGTCGACTCTTATTGTTGCCGACTTGCCCCAGTACAAGCTACTTATGATATTCAGGTCATTGGTATCGATCCCTGTCTTCTTTAATATTTCCATCATTTTGCCATGTTGAACCCGGTCAAATGCTTTGGCGTAGTCAATTAAACAACAGTAAACGTCAAGGTTAACGTCTCTGCATCTCTGGACAAGGACTTGGACAGCAAAGAGTGCTTCTCTGGTTCCCATCGCATTGACGAACCCGAACTGGTTTCGAGAGATTAGGTTCTCGCATCGATTGTATATTCTTTTATGGATGACTTTGAGAAAGGTTTTCAGCAGGTGGCTCATCAGACTTATCGTTCGATATTCTTCACATCGTTTTGCGCCTTGTTTCTTTGGCAGTGCAATGAACTCTGAAACTAGCCATTCTTGTGGTATTTTACCTGATTTGTAGATGTTGTTGAAAAGTTTGGTGATCTTCTTTAATCCATTTTCGTCTAGAAGTTTCAGGAACTCTGTCTGGATGTTGTCAGGTCCTGCTGCTTTTCCTTCTTTGCTCTGCTCTATAGCTGCCGTCACTTCTGATTCCATTATTTCTGGCCCACTCTGTGCATTACTCCGGGGATCTGGGGGGCTCTCTCTATTATCCTCAAAGAGGTGCTCTACGTACCTAGTCCACATCTTCTTCTTCTCTTCCATGTCTACAATGACGTTTCCATTAGCGTCAACTAGTTTCCCTAAGTTTGTATTCCTTCTTTGTCCAGTGACTTCTTTCACCTTCCGGTGGACGTTAAAGTAGTCATATTTCAACTGCAGTGCCTCTATCTCCTCACAGTTCTCTTTCTGTTCCTTTTCTTTAGCCATTCGTATTTCGTTCCTTATGATGTTGTTTATCCTTTTGTATTCTATGGTGTTATTCTTGTTCAATCTTCTCTCTTCCATTAGGTTTAATATGTAATCTGTCATCCAGGTTTTCTTCCTTACTCTTTGTCCGTTTTCCTTTAGAATAGTGTTCTTAATGTGTTCCACTTTACTTTTCAGGTGATTCAAGTGTTCTTCTACTGAGCTATCTTCTGTTGTTTCTGCCATTGCTGCATTCAGCTCTTTCTCTACACATTCTTTGATCTTCCCGTTTTTCAGCTGTCTTAGGTTAACTTTTAATGGAGCAGCTTTCTTTATCTTTTTCATAACCACTTTGAATCTTCCGATAACTGGCACGTGGTCGGTTCGCATATCTGCTCCCGGGAAGGTTCTCATACTTAAGCAGCTGTTTCTGTACCGCTTGTTGACTAGTACGTAGTCTATTTGATTCCTGACTATTCTCCCAGGTTTATCAAGGGGCGATCTCCATGTGTATAAACGCCTCGGTGGTTGTTTGAACTATGTGTTGAGGACTACAAGGCCGTGTTCGTCTGTAAATTTTTCGAGCATATCTCCTCTCTCATTCCTCTTTCCCAAACCGAAAGACCCGATGAGCTCGGTTTTTTCTCCAGCTCCCAACTTTGCGTTAAAGTCCCCCATGATGATGTTAACTTCTTTTTTGGGTAGCCTCTCGAGTATTTGGGCGACATTCCTGTAAAATTCTTCAACTTCCCCTTCATCTTTATCTGCAGTGGGGGCATAAATCTGGATGATGTTTAGATTTACTGGTCGGGCGTTAATCTGTATTAGAAGGACTCTTTCTGAGAATGGGACAAAGTTTATGACACTCTGCGCTATCTCCTTGGTGACAACAATGCCTACCCCATTCAGAAACTTACCATCTTGTGTTCCTGCATAGTACACTCTGTGTTCGTCCACATCCACCGAACCCACTCCCGGCCACCTCATCTCACTAATTCCCATGATGTTTACTTTCATTCTTCTCATTTCTTTTGTTGCGTTGTTGATATTTCCAGCTTGTGCCATCGTTTTAACATTCCAAGTACCAATCCTTATCTCCCTGTTCACTTTCATTACACTGCTCAAAACATTTCCTCCCGGAGATCCGATCGAGGAACTATTCCGGACTTGTTTTGTTGTGAGCCTTGCCATGATGATTTTTACTAGGACTTATCCATTCTGGATCTTTAATGAGGTGGTTTGTCCAAAATTCTTCCTCATCCTTATGTCGTTGATTACTTGATTGTAATTCATCCGCCTTTGGGGCCGATTTCTCAACCCCAGGACAATAGGGTGCCCTTACTCTTGTCGGCTCATCCACCCGAAGCTGTTGGCTGACAAGAGGAGATTACTTATACCGGTAATCACTCGGTTGACAGAGCCTCGTTAGTTGTCTAGCAGGGTGCACCACGTGCAGGTGAGGTTGTCAGCTCGGTTAGGCTTCTTTTTGGGAGTTTGAACAATCTGTTACTGACTGCTATTTCCTCTTCGATGCAGAACTGCAGCATTCGATCTCCTCGTTCGTTCATCTCGCCCAATCGAAATTGGCGAACATACTCTCCACAGCTGCCCTCTCCAATCTTGGCTTGGAAGTCTCCCATTACAATAGTTACCTCTCGTTTTTTTGTAAGCTTAAGGATGTTCTGAAGCTCTTCATAAAATAACTCTGCGTCTTGTGTATATTACTGTCTTATAATTGTTTATCACTTAATTAATGTGTGTGTGACCTAAATCTGGACAGTGATAAACGGGACGTTTAGCTTAGTTCAGGATAGCAAACAGTAAAATTTAGTTGCACTTGAAACAGTCTAGTTTTGATATTTGTTGAGGGACAGTAGTTGTCAAAGATTGTAATTTGTTTGAGAATAGAGTTGTAGAGCCTTAATAGATTGTTTCGGTGGAAGAAATGGTTCAAAAAGTGGTACGATTGATACTAAAGTATAGAGAAGCGATGCGATGACAGCGAAAAGTAACAAATAGAGGTACGAAGTTTTAACAAGGTAAAAGAAACTAGGGGAAAAGTGTAGACAAAATAGCTCTAAAATTAAAATTAGTACCAAGGGAGAGAAAATAGCAAGTTATAAAGTTGGTATAAAAGGTTGATCACCGCAGTTATAGAGTCAAAGACCCATTTCTAGCTTAATTTAAGTTTTCAAAATTGAAGCAGGTTTGGAAGTTGTCACTAAAGTTTCCTTTCATTAGAGGTACGATAGAAAATCGTTAACAAAAGTTGCTTAGAATCAATACATAAGCCAACATTTCAAAAACGTCGGTTTACTGTGATTGTTCAAATTTTAATAAAGTTTTAAATTTTTTTAGCTTTTCAGTAACCGATTTTTCAAAAAGTCGTCCATAAACCGTAAATGTTGCTTAAAACCAAAAAATAAGAACAGAATTCCAAATCTGAAAATCATCTGGCAACTTTGATCACTGACATTCTTTAATGATGTTCTGTTTTATGTCTCACTTGAAAGTTATTCTATTGAAAAAAAGATTTTTTTTGGTAATTTCCAAAGCCTCTTTGATTTTTCAAAGTTTCAAATATTACAGAAATCGATCTTTAACCAAGCAGGGCTAAACCAAAAAAAAATTTTAATTTAAATTGGTATTTTTTGTTTTACTTTTTACAGGAGTAATTTCACTTATCTTGTTGATTCCTATTGTTGCATAAGGTAGTAAGGTTCTATCTCTTTCATCACGAATGCTTCCAAAATCCAACAGAGATATCATGCAACTTTTTGCTGACGAAGAGAGATCCAGTAGGGACATAACTTTTTTTAGTAAAATTATGTAAGAGGGGATTTAAAAAGTTGTGGTTACATAAACATCACAAAGCTGCATAGAAAATTTTCCCTGGGTTACACCGTAAAATGACAAACAATAATTAACCACCTCTTCCAACCACATATGGGCAAAACGCAGTTAAACCATCAGCAGAAGAATTTCTCCTTCCTGCTAATTATACGCTTGCCATACAAAACCCGGCATTATAAAGAAGCAAGGGCGTGACAGCCCCCTAAAAAACTACATTTCGGAGATTAGATTCAGGCTCACGAATAGACGGTGCCATTGGGCACCACGTTAAAAAGGACGGGTACCAAAATATTACACTGGCTAAAAGTGCTTTTTTTTACCCATGCATCCAACGCACTTTTACAGCCCGCGCATCGAAATCTATTTCACACTATAATCGCCAAATACACTATTTTAATTGCGTGTCAATCATCGACATACTCAATCTGGGCCAATAAAAGATGGGTCTAATCGAAAATATAGATATACAGGGTGACGGTGCAGGTTTTTCTCTGGGAACCGAAAAAGAAACAGTGAACTGTTGCCTACCGCGAACGTCTACGTTGTAATAAGGTTTTTTTTGTTTATTTTGCCGATGATATGTGATTAAACTGATTAAATCATGTTTTGAGGGATGATCGTTGTCGATTACCGCCAAGAATACTAATCAAGTTTTTGCGTGAATTTTAGTATTACTACTGCCCTGCGGGCTTCCTCGAACGTAGGCTTTTATGTATCTAATTTTCTTTTGAGGGCCTTAAATTCGCCGGAATCTATTGAAAATACAGGTTTTACGACTTTCGGAGCCTTTTACGCTAATGCTCGAAATACTAAAGAAATACTAAAGCACTTTTATTGCGAGCGAAAGCGCGATCTTGAAAGTTACAGCTTTAACCTCAAGTAAATCACATTTTCTTCGGGCGATTTACTTCGAAAGGGTTTCAAACGTGGAACTGCAAGTTTCCAATCACTAGGTACTTAAGTCTTATGTTTATTTTACGAGTGTGGTAACAAAATAGTTTTTTCCTTCAAAAGGGGTCTTCTCAGGTGCTCTTTCAGAACTTGTTTTTGTTAAGAATAGATGCAGTGTAATGTGTGTAACTTCGGTTGGGTTTTCGGAAATATTTGATTGAGTTCATTATTATTAAACAATTTTTTTAATTTAGATGTCAAAAGCTTCATATATAACAATTGAGTTAGAAACTTTTTTTTATGAGAAGTGCTCTTTTCGCAAAAGGCGAACTTTATTCTGCTTTCTTTCCAGATGGAGTTTTTGACAGTGGTTACACGTTTGTCACCTTTTGGTCCAAATTTGATGACGTAGGCAAGACAAAAAAAAATTGGTTTCGGTTCGTTTTGTTAGTTAATTATTTAAATTCAGTGGTCTAATGTCATCCTTCTCTCCTAAAGAGCAATAGCATCTCCTTAAAAAAAAAGCGTGTGACTTCTTCGATAGCTTTTGAAGAAACGAAAGTCACATCGTTTTTCTGGATTCTGTGATAACTGGATTCCAATAATATTAAATTATAATTTCAAAACGCTTGGAGAAGCCTTTTCAAATTTGCTATTTGTTGAGAGCTAGGGTAGGACTGGACAGGGTGAGGCCAATTCACGAAAAAAGTTCGGTTTAAGTTTATAAAGAGATGTAAGTTCTGAAAAAAAAATTGATTTGATGGGACGAACGGGGTGCCAACGAACTGAAGGAGACCCAAAGTTTTGTACAGGTCCTGTTTTCCTAGAAGAACTTGTGTTTGCACCTTTTAGAAAATATTTAGTTAGATATATAACGTCCGTATAAGAAATTAAATAAAATTTTTTAATGGCGTTTCGGACATAAAAATTTATACTAAAAAAAGGCAAAGTTCTGCTAGGAATCGAACCCAGACTTTGCCGGCTCAGTGGTCAAAGCATCTGCAGGGAAAGTGGAGAGTCTAGGTTCGATTCCCAGCAGAAGCTTGACTTTCTTCAGTATAAATCACTTTTTGAAAATGTCTCACACTCGTTCATCCTGCAATATCTAAAAAATCAAATCGCTGAAAATGGTATTGTTGTACCCAGGTTAAGAGGAAAAAAATGTTTTCCTTATTTTATATATTACGTTACATCTATATCAAGTCTTGCATTTATCAGCTTTAGGATTGGGTGCTGAATTCACTTGATTTGAATGACAACAAGCATTTAAAAATGCTACGTAAAGGTTTTTGGCGAAATTCAGGACAGTTTTAGGGTCAAAATCGGTTAAAAAATGACACGAAGCCTCTAAAAATATTTATTTAGAGTCTCTAGGAAAATTAGAATTAGATATAGGATTAAAAAATCAATTAAAAATTACTCATCTCATTTAAAAATGCAAAATTTAAGTTTATTGAGAATATCACTGGGGGGGGGGGGGCTTATCACTAGGGTTAATGCCAAAATTAACGAAAATGACTCAAAGCGTCTGGAAATTGAAATTAAAAGTTTCTGAAAAAATTCAGGGTAAGATTAGGGGAAAATGGTTAAAAACTTACACAAAGCGCCTGAAAGTGTCAATTTGGAGTTTTTATAGAAATTCGAGTTAGAGTTAAAACTTTAGTAAATGAAAAAAAAAACCCATTTCATCTAAAAATAACAATTTTGATGTTTTTTTGGCTAAAATTTAGATCAAAAGTCGGTGAAAAATTACTCAAAGTCTGTAAAAATCCAAATTTGGATTTTTTGGAAAACTTCATATTTACATTATGGCTAAAATCATTTAAAAATTGCTGAAAATATCTAAAAATGCAAATTTGGAGTCTTTGAAGAAATTCAGGTTAGAATTAGTTAAAAAATCGGTTAAAAATGAACCAGTTTATCTAAAAAATGTAAATTTAGATGTTTTATGAGAAAGTCAGGGTTGGATTAAGGCTAAAATCGCAAAAAAATTACTCAAAACATGTAAAAATACAAATTTGGAGGTTTGGAGAAATTAATGTTATAGCTAAAATTGGTTAAAAATTAGTCGAAGCGTCTTAAAATTCAAACTAACAGTTTCTGGGAAAATTTAGGTTAGGCTTAGGACCAAAAGTGATTAAAAATATACAGAAAACGTCTAAAAGTGCAAATTTGGTGTTTTTAGACAAACTCAGAGAATTAGGATTTCAGACGGTTACAAATGACCCATTTTACCTAACAATGATAATTTGGATGTTAATGGCAAAAATTATCAACAAAATCTGTGAAAAATTACTTAAACTGTGTTTTTCTCAAATCCTCCCAAACCCATTTCATCTAAAAATAACAATTTTGATGTTTTTTTGGCTGAAATTTAGATCAAAAGTCGGTGAAAAATTACTCAAAGTCCGTAAAAATCCAAATTTGGATTTTTTGGAAAACTTCATATTTACATTATGGCTAAAATCATTTAAAAATTGCTCAAAATATCTAAAAATGCAAATTTGGAGTCTTTGAAGAAATTCAGGTTAGAATTAGTTAAAAAATCGGTTAAAAATGAACCAGTTTATCTAAAAAATGTAAATTTAGATGTTTTATGAGAAAGTCAGGGTTGGATTAAGGCTAAAATCGCAAAAAATTACTCAAAACATGTAAAAATACAAATATGGAGGTTTGGAGAAATTAATGTTATAGCTAAAATTGGTTAAAAATTAGTCGAAGCGTCTAAAAATTCAAACTAACTGTTTCTGGGAAAATTTAGGTCAGGCTTAGGACCAAAAGTGATTAAAAATATATAGAAAGCGTCTGAAAGTGCAAATTTGGTGTTTTCAGACAAACTCAGAGAATTAGGATTTCAGACGGTTACAAATGACCCATTTTACCTAACAATGATAATTTGGATGTTAATGGCAAAAATTAACAACAAAAGCGGTGAAAAATTACTCAAACTGTGTTTTTCTCAAATCCTTCCAAACCCATTTCATCTAAAAATAACAATTTTGATGTTTTTTTGGCTAAAATTCAGATCAAAAGTCGGTGAAAAATTACTCAAAGTCTGTAAAAATCCAAATTTGGATGTTTCGGAAAACTTCATATTTACATTATGGCTAAATTCTTTTGAAAATTGCTCAAAGTGTCCGAAAATGCAATTTTGGAGTCTTTGAAGAAATTCAGGTTAGACTTAGGTCAAAACTCGGTTATAAATGACCCATTTTATCTAAAAATGTAAATTTAGATGTGTTATGAGAAAGCCAGGGTTGGATTAATGCCAAAATCGGTAAAAAGTTACTCAAAACATGTAAAAATCAAAATTTTGAGGTTTGGAGAAATTAATGTTATAGCTAAAATTGGTTAAAAATTAGTCGAAGCGTCTAAAAATTCAAACTAACAGTTTCTGGGAAAATTTAGGTCAGGCTTAGGACCAAAAGTGATTAAAAATATATAGAAAGCGTCTAAAAGTGCAAATTTTGTGTTTTCAGACAAACTCAGAGAATTAGGATTTCAGACGGTTACAAATGACCCATTTTACCTAACAATGATAATTTGGATGTTAATGGCAAAAATTAACAACAAAAGCGGTGAAAAATTACTCAAACTGTGTTTTTCTCAAATCCTCCCAAACCCATTTCATCTAAAAATAACAATTTTGATGTTTTTTTGGCTAAAATTTAGATCAAAAGTCGGTGAAAAATACTCAAAGTCTGTAAAAATCCAAATTTGGATGTTTCGGAAAACTTCATATTTACATTATGGCTAAATTCTTTTGAAAATGCTCAAAGTGTCCGAAAATGCAATTTTGGAGTCTTTGAAGAAATTCAGGTTAGACTTAGGTCAAAACTCGGTTATAAATGACCCATTTTATCTAAAAATGTAAATTTAGAACGGTTATGAGAAAGCCAGGGTTGGATTAATGCCAAAATCGGTAAAAAGTTACTCAAAACATGTAAAAATAAAAATTTGGAGGTTTGGAGAAATTAATGTTATAGCTAAAATTGGGTAAAAATTAGTCGAAGCGTCTAAAAATTCAAACTAACAGTTTCTGGGAAAATTTAGGTCAGGCTTAGGACCAAAAGTGATTAAAAATATATAGAAAGCGTCTAAAAGTGCAAATTTTGTGTTTTCAGACAAACTCAGAGAATTAGGATTTCAGACGGTTACAAATGACCCATTTTACCTAACAATGATAATTTGGATGTTAATGGCAAAAATTATCAACAAAATCGGTAAAAAATTATTTAAACTGTGTTTTTCTCAAATCCTCCCAAACCCATTTTATCTAAAAATAACAATTTTGATGTTTTTTTGGCTAAAATTTAGATCAAAAGTCGGTGAAAAATTACTCAAAGTCTGTAAAAATCCAAATTTGGATGTTTCGGAAAACTTCATATTTACATTATGGCTAAAATCATTTCAAAGTTGCTCAAAGTGTCTAAAAATGCAAATCTGCAGTCTTTGAAGAAATTCAGGTTAGAATTAGGTCAAAAATTGGTTAAAAATGAACCAGTTTATCTAAAAATGTAAATTTAGATGTTTTATGAGAAAGTCAGGGTTGGATTAAGGCCAAAATCGCTAAAAAATTACTCAAAACATGTAAAAATACAAATTCACATGTAAAAATACAAATGTTATAGCTAAAATTCGTTAAAAATTAGTCAAAGCGTCTAAAAATTCAAACTAACACTTTCTAGAAAAATGTGGGTCAGGCTTAGGACCAAAAGTGATTAAAAATATATAGAAAGCGTCTAAATGTGCAAATTTGGTGTTTTCAGACAAACTCAGAGAATTAGGATTTCAGACGGTTACAAATGACCCATTTTACCTAACAATGATAATTTGGATGTTAATGGAAAAAATTAACAACAAAATCGGTGAAAAATTACTTAAACTGTGTTTTTCTCAAATCCTCCCAAACCCATTTCACCTAAAAATAACAATTTTGATGTTTTTTTGGCTAAAATTTAGATCAAAAGTCATTGAAAAATTACTCAAAATCTGTAAAAATCCAAATTTGGATGTTTCGGAAAACTTCATATTTACATTATGGCTAAAATCATTTAAAAATTGCTCAAAGTATCTAAAAATGCAAATTTGGAGTCTTTGAAGAAATTCAGGTTAGAATTAGGTCAAAAATCGGTTAAAAATGAACCAGTTTATCTAAAAATGTAAATTTAGAAGTTTTATAAGAAATTCAGGAATGGATTAAGGCCAAAATCGGTGAAAAATTACTACTCAAACTGTGTTTTTCTCAACTACTTCCACACCCATTTTATCTCAAAATAAAAATTTTGATGTTTTTTTGGGTAAAATTTAGATCAAAAGTCATTGAAAAATTACTCAAAGTCTGTAAAAATCCAAATTTGGATGTTTCGGAAAACTTCATATTTACATTATGGCTAAAATCATTTAAAAATTGCTCAAAGTATCTAAAAATGCAAATTTGGAGTCTTTGAAGAAATTCAGGTTAGAATTAGGTCAAAACTCGGTTATAAATGACCCATTTTATCTAAAAATGTAAATTTAGATGTTTTATGAGAAAGCCAGGGTTGGATTAATGCCAAAATCGGTAAAAAAATACTCAAAACATGTAAAAATAAAAATTTGGAGGTTTGGAGAAATTAATGTTATAGCTAAAATTGGTTAAAAATTAGTCGAAGCGTCTAAAAATTCAAACTAACTGTTTCTGGGAAAATTTAGGTCAGGCTTAGGACCAAAAGTGATTCAAAATATATAGAAAGCGTCTAAAAGTGCAAATTTGGTGTTTTCAGACAAACTCAGAGAATTAGGATTTCAGACGGTTACAAATGACTCATTTTACCTAACAATGATAATTTGGATGTTAATGGCAAAAATTAACAACAAAAGCGGTGAAAAATTACTCAAACTGTGTTTTTCTCAAATCCTCCCAAACCCATTTCATCTAAAAATAACAATTTTGATGTTTTTTTGGCTAAAATTTAGATCAAAAGTCGGTGAAAAATTCCTCAAAGTCTGTAAAAATCCAAATTTGGATGTTTCGGAAAACTTCATATTTACATTATGGCTAAATTCATTTGAAAATTGCTCAAAGTGTCCGAAAATGCAATTTTGGAGTCTTTGAAGAAATTCAGGTTAGACTTAGGTCAAAACTCGGTTATAAATGACCCATTTTATCTAAAAATGTAAATTTAGTTGTGTTATGAGAAAGCCAGGGTTGGATTAATGCCAAAATCGGTAAAAAGTTACTCAAAACATGTAAAAATAAAAATTTGGAGGTTTGGAGAAATTAATGTTATAGCTAAAATTGGTTAAAAATTAGTCGAAGCGTCTAAAAATTCAAACTAACAGTTTCTGGGAAAATTTAGGTCAGGCTTAGGACCAAAAGTGATTAAAAATATATAGAAAGCGTCTAAAAGTGCAAATTTTGTGTTTTCAGACAAACTCACAGAATTAGGATTTCAGACGGTTACAAATGACCCATTTTACCTAACAATGTTAATTTGGATGTTAATGGCAAAAATTATCAACAAAATCGGTGAAAAATTACTTAAACTGTGTTTTTCTCAAATACTCCCAAACCCATTTCATCTAAAAATAACAATTTTGATGTTTTTTTGGCTAAAATTTAGATCAAAAGTCGGTGAAAAATTACTCAAAGTCTGTAAAAATCCAAATTTGGATGTTTCGGAAAACTTCATATTTACATTATGGCTAAAATCATTTCAAAGTTGCTCAAAGTGTCTAAAAATGCAAATTTGGAGTCTTTGAAGAAATTCAGGTTAGAATTAGGTCAAAAATCGGTTAAAAATGAACCAGTTTATCTAAAAATGTAAATTTAGAAGTTTTATAAGAAATTCAGGAATGGATTAAGGCCAAAATCGGTGAAAAATTACTACTCAAACTGTGTTTTTCTCAACTACTTCCACACCCATTTTATCTCAAAATAAAAATTTTGATGTTTTTTTGGGTAAAATTTAGATCAAAAGTCATTGAAAAATTACTCAAAGTCTGTAAAAATCCAAATTTGGATGTTTCGGAAAACTTCATATTTACATTATGGCTAAAATCATTTAAAAATTGCTCAAAGTATCTAAAAATGCAAATTTGGAGTCTTTGAAGAAATTCAGGTTAGAATTAGGTCAAAACTCGGTTATAAATGACCCATTTTATCTAAAAATGTAAATTTAGATGTTTTATGAGAAAGCCAGGGTTGGATTAATGCCAAAATCGGTAAAAAAATACTCAAAACATGTAAAAATAAAAATTTGGAGGTTTGGAGAAATTAATGTTATAGCTAAAATTGGTTAAAAATTAGTCGAAGCGTCTAAAAATTCAAACTAACTGTTTCTGGGAAAATTTAGGTCAGGCTTAGGACCAAAAGTGATTCAAAATATATAGAAAGCGTCTAAAAGTGCAAATTTGGTGTTTTCAGACAAACTCAGAGAATTAGGATTTCAGACGGTTACAAATGACTCATTTTACCTAACAATGATAATTTGGATGTTAATGGCAAAAATTAACAACAAAAGCGGTGAAAAATTACTCAAACTGTGTTTTTCTCAAATCCTCCCAAACCCATTTCATCTAAAAATAACAATTTTGATGTTTTTTTGGCTAAAATTTAGATCAAAAGTCGGTGAAAAATTCCTCAAAGTCTGTAAAAATCCAAATTTGGATGTTTCGGAAAACTTCATATTTACATTATGGCTAAATTCATTTGAAAATTGCTCAAAGTGTCCGAAAATGCAATTTTGGAGTCTTTGAAGAAATTCAGGTTAGACTTAGGTCAAAACTCGGTTATAAATGACCCATTTTATCTAAAAATGTAAATTTAGTTGTGTTATGAGAAAGCCAGGGTTGGATTAATGCCAAAATCGGTAAAAAGTTACTCAAAACATGTAAAAATAAAAATTTGGAGGTTTGGAGAAATTAATGTTATAGCTAAAATTGGTTAAAAATTAGTCGAAGCGTCTAAAAATTCAAACTAACAGTTTCTGGGAAAATTTAGGTCAGGCTTAGGACCAAAAGTGATTAAAAATATATAGAAAGCGTCTAAAAGTGCAAATTTTGTGTTTTCAGACAAACTCACAGAATTAGGATTTCAGACGGTTACAAATGACCCATTTTACCTAACAATGTTAATTTGGATGTTAATGGCAAAAATTATCAACAAAATCGGTGAAAAATTACTTAAACTGTGTTTTTCTCAAATACTCCCAAACCCATTTCATCTAAAAATAACAATTTTGATGTTTTTTTGGCTAAAATTTAGATCAAAAGTCGGTGAAAAATTACTCAAAGTCTGTAAAAATCCAAATTTGGATGTTTCGGAAAACTTCATATTTACATTATGGCTAAAATCATTTCAAAGTTGCTCAAAGTGTCTAAAAATGCAAATCTGGAGTCTTTGAAGAAATTCAGGTTAGAATTAGGTCAAAAATTGGTTAAAAATGAACCAGTTTATCTAAAAATGTAAATTTAGATGTTTTATGAGAAAGTCAGGGTTGGATTAATGCCAAAATCGGTAAAAAGTTACTCAAAACATGTAAAAATAAAAATTTTGAGGTTTGGAGAAATTAATGTTATAGCTAAAATTGGTTAAAAATTAGTCGAAGCGTCTAAAAATTCAAACTAACAGTTTCTGGGAAAATTTAGGTCAGGCTTAGGACCAAAAGTGATTAAAAATATATAGAAAGCGTCTAAAAGTGCAAATTTTGTGTTTTCAGACAAACTCAGAGAATTAGGATTTCAGACGGTTACAAATGACCCATTTTACCCAACAATGATAATTTGGATGTTAATGGCAAAAATTAACAACAAAATCGGTGAAAAATTACTCAAACTGTGTTTCCCTCAAATCCTCACAAACCCATTTCATCTAAAAATTACAATTTTGATGTCTTTTTTGGCTAAAATTTAGATCAAAAGTCGGTGAAAAATTACTCAATGTCTCTAAAAATCTAAATTTGGATGTTTCGGAAAACTTCATATTTACATTATGGCTAAAATCATTTAAAAGTTGCTCAAAGTGTCTAAAAATGCAAATTTGGAGTCTTTGAAGAAATTCAGGTTAGAATTAGGTCAAAAATCGGTTAAAAATGAACCAGTTTATCCAAAAATGTAAATTTAGTAGTTTTATGAGAAAGTCAGGATTGGATTAAGGCCAAAATCGGTGAAAAATTACTCAAACTGTGTTTTTCTCAACTCCTTCCAAGCCCATTTTATCTAAAAACAAAAATGTTCATGTTTTTTTGGCTAAAATTTAGATGAAAAGTCGGTAAAAAATTACTCAAAGTACGTAAAAATCCAAATTTGGATGTTTCGGAAAACTCCATATTTACATTATGGCTAAAATCATTTAAAAGTTGTCAAAGTGTCTAAAGATGCAAATTTGGAGTCTTTGGAGAAATTCAGGTTAGAATTAGGTCAAAAATCAGTTAAAAATGAACCAGTTTATCTAAAAATGTAAATTTAGATGTTTTATGAGAAAGTTAGGGTTGGATCAAGGCCAAAATCGGTAAAAAATTACCCAAAACATGAAAAATAAAAATTTGAAGGTTTGGGGAAATTAATGTTATAGCTAAAATTAGTTAAAAATTAGTCGAAGCGTCTAAAAATTTAAACTAACACTTTTTGGGAACATTTAGGTTAGGCTTAGGACCAAAAGTGATTAAAAATATACAGAAAGCGTCTAAAAGTGCAAATTTGGTGTTTTTAGGCAAACTCAGAGAATTAGGATTTTAGACGGTTAGAAATGACCATTCTCCCTAACAATGATAATTTGGATGTTAATAGCAAAAATTAACAACAAAATCGGTGAAAAATTACTCAAACTGTGTTTTTCTCAAATCCTCACATACCCATTTCATCTAAAAATTACAATTTTGATGTCTTTTTTGGCTAAAATTTAGATCAAAAGTCGGTGAAAAATTACACAAAGTCTGTAAAAATCCAAATTTGGATGTTTCGGAAAACTTCATATTTACATTATGGCTAAAATCATTTAAAAGTTGCTCAAAGTGTCTAAAAATGCAAATTTGGAGTCTTTGAAGAATTCAGGTTAGAATTAGGTCAAAACTCGGTTAAAAATGAACCAGTTTATCTAAAAATGTAAATTTAGATGTTTTATGAGAAAGTCAGGGTTGGATTAAGAGCAAAATCGCAAAAAATTACTCAAAACATGTAAAAATAAAAATTTACATGTAAAAATACAAATGTTATAGCTAAAATTGGTTAAAAATTAGTCAAAGCGTCTAAAAATTCTAACTAACAGTTTCTGGGAAAATTTAGGTTAGGCTTAGGACCAAAAGTGATTAAAAATATACATAAAACGTCCAAAAGTGCAAATTTGGTGTTTTGAGACAAACTCAGAGAATTAGGATTTCAGACGGTTACAAATGACCCATTTTACCTAACAATGATAATTTGGATGTTAATGGCAAAAATTAACAACAAAATCGGTGAAAAATTACTCAAACTGTGTTCCTCTCAAATCCTCACAAACCCATTTCATCTAAAAATTACAATTTTGATGTCTTTTTTGGCTAAAATTTAGATCAAAAGTCGGTGAAAAATTACTCAATGTCTCTAAAAATCTAAATTTGGATGTTTCGGAAAACTTCATATTTACATTATGGCTAAAATCATTTAAAAGTTGCTCAAAGTGTCTAAAATGCAAATTTGGAGTCTTTGAAGAGTTCAGGTTAGAATTAGGTCAAAACTCGGTTAAAAATTAACCAGTTTATCTAAAAATGTAAATTTAGATGTTTTATGAGAAAGTCAGGGTTGGATTAAGAGCAAAATCGCTAAAAAATTACTCAAAACATGTAAAAATAAAAATTTACATGTAAAAATACAAATGTTATAGCTAAAATTGGTTAAAAATTAGTCAAAGCGTCTAAAAATTCTAACTAACAGTTTCTGCGAAAATTTAGGTTAGGCTTAGGACCAAAAGTGATTAAAAATATACAGAAAGCGTCTAAAAGTGCAGATTTGGAGCTTTTAGACAAACTCAGAGAATTAGGATTTCAGACGGTTACAAATGACCCATTTTACCTAACAATGATAATTTGGATGTTAATGGCAAAAACTAACAACAAGAGCGGTGAAAAATTACTCAAACCGTCTAAAAAGGCAAACTTACAGTTCCTTGAAAATTTCTTGTTAGGATTGGGGTCAAAAGTACTTACACAAATCGTCTAAAACTGCAAATTTGGAGTCTTTGGAGAAATGCAGGTTAGAGCTAGTATTGAAATCCATTAAAAATTACCCATTTTATTTAAAAATGTAAATTTCAATATTTTGTGAGAGTCAGACTTGGAGATTAAGGTTAAAATCAACGAAACATTACTCAAACAGTGTAAAAACATACATTTGGAGGGTTTGAACAACTTCAATTTAAGATTATGGCCAAAATCAATGGGTAATTTCATAATGTATCTGAAGAAATGCAAGGTAGAATAGGGCCAAAAATGGCTAAAAATTTACTTAAGGCGTCTAAAAGTGCAAATTTGGAGTCTTTGGAGAAATTCAGGTTAGAAGTAGGACTAAAATCGATTAAAAATAAACCACTTTAACCGCAAATTTAAACTTTTCGGAAAAGTCATTTTACCTCAAACAAGATAGGACCAAAAATCGATTAAGAGTGAACCATGTTACCCAAAAATGTAAATTTTGATGTATTAGATAGTTTGGCTTGGACTAAAGCTAAAATCAATGAAAAATGACTCAAAGGGTTTATAAATACAAATTGAACTGATACAAAATTACTCAAAGCGTCAAAAATTCAGTTCAAAAATGTCTGAAAAAGTATATAGCTAAAATTTTACGTAAATCGTCTAAAAGTGCAAATTTGGAGTTTTTGGATCAATTTAGGTTAGAAGTAGGACTAAAATCGACTACCAAATAATTACTTTACCTGAAAATGTAAATTTCAATGGTTTTTGAAAACGTAATTTTATCTAAAAAAAAAGACAAGTTTTTATGTTTTTTGGGTAAAGTTAAGATTAAAATATCTGAAAAATTATTCAATGCTTGTAAAAATATATATATTTGAATGGTTTGAAAAAAATTACATTAACATTTTGGCCAAATTGTCCAAAGATGCAAACTTGGATTCTTTGAAGAAATTCAGGTTAGAAAGAGGACCAAAAATTGTTTAAAAATTATCCATTTCATCCAAAAATTACAGTTTTGATGTTTTTTGAAAGTCTAGGATTAGTTCCAAAATACATGAAAAATTACTGAAAGCTTGTAAAAAATATAAATTTTGGACAGTTTTGAAAAATTAAAATTAACATTATGGCCAAAATCTGTCAAAACTTACTCAAAGTGTCTAATAATGCAACTTTGGAGTTTTTGAAGAAAGTCGAGTTAGAATTAGTACCAAAATCGATTAAAAATAACCCACTTTATTTAAAAATGCAAATTTTGTTCAAAGTGTGAAAATACAACATTAAAAGGTTTGGAAAAATTCAAATTAAGATTTTGACCAAAATCGTTAAGTGAAATGCTTCTGCAAAAATTGAGGTTATAATTAAGGCAATACCGGTTAAAAATAACTTACAACGTCTAAAAATGCCAATTTGAAAATTATGGAATAAACTTGAAGAAACTGGTTGGCATTGTGTCAAAATTTATACTATGTAATCCATTAAATGTCAGCTATATTTCGATTTTACAGGGTGTTAGATATTTTTAAGTGGGTTAGCAATAGTACACTATTGCTTCCTCCAAAAAACGACTAAGGTTTTATAGATTAATTTAATTTTTTTATTGTTGGGCATAATCGATAATTTGAAAAATTCTTTGTAAATCTATTATGAAAATAAAATAAAATAAACCATAAGAATAAAAGTCTTCCTTATTTAATATTAAATAGTTTATAGGTATTTAATAATAGCACTTTTTTTTTATTCGATTATATCATACATAACTGACAATGTCTTGATTGTAATAATCGAATGATCGATTTGTATGCCATGATCGAAATATTTCAATTATATCATTCACAATCTCCCAAAACTAGTTTATACCCATTGGGGTATTATCAAAACAGTAATAAATAGATTAAATTTGTTTGTACTTCTTTCGATTTTGAAGAAAAATTTTATGGTGTCATTATTTGCCGCCCACTTGGATTCTCATGATCTTGATGATTTATGAAAAACAGCACATTTTAAAAAAAAACTACTCTTTAGCTTTGAGCCGAAAAGCACAAAATAGCACAAAAAGTCGAATAGAAATATTTTAGATTACGTATTTCCATACGTAACTTTTGAGGCAAATAAATATGAACTTTTTATTGAGAGCTATTTTTAAGTTATGATATAAAGTTACATTTTTTTTTAATGCACTCTATATATTATTGGTTTTCTCTCTAGTAGCTTTCAAAGAAATTTAAAAAAACTAGGTATTCGAATAAAAAGTTGTGTGTTAGAAGAAGATATTTTTAAAAAATTTACATATAGACATATCTGCAAATTCTGTTTATTATTTTGCTAGTACAAAAATATTATTTTTTTGTTATACACCATGATATCATTCTATCCCATCTCTATGGCTCTACGTTAGGCTTATTACCGTTTGAATAAAAAGCTATTTTTAATTAATTTAATTACTAATAAATTCGCCGATGTTGTGAAAGATAAAAAAAACGAACAGCACATCAATTCGAGTGAAGAATAGAGCCTGCAAAGAAAATTTCAAAGTGAATTTAATTTTCAATTGGAGCCCGAATTTTGCTAGAAAGCTGCAGAGCCTTTAGAGGAAGAATTCAGAAGAACGAAAGAAAAGGTTTGCTTCTGGTGGAGGTACAATACCGATTCAGAAGAATCTGTGGTTTCTGCTATTAAAAATACATGTGTCATGTAGCTATTTGTTTATTGCTTTTAATAAGTTAGTAAATATTATTATAAAAAGAAAAAAAATTGTTTAATCAAGTTTTTGTTAGTACTAAAAGTTTATATTTAGTTTCAAAGTAACAGTGTATGAAAGAATTTATTTTACAAAACCTCTCAGTTAAAAAGAAACAATAATGTTATTTCTTTTCTCAGTAGCTCTTTGCACAGCCATTTTCGGTCCATCTCCATCTGTTGCTTCTAAACCTTAAACAGTCATCTAGGTATTTTATAACCGACCGACACCCAGACCATCCCTTAGCTTGTTTACGGCCGCTCCATGCACCGGCCACAAAATTTTTATTTATATTCATGGAGCCCCGGAAAAAATCAGAGAAAAAAGTTAATAAGTTTAGGTTCGCCAAGAAGGACTATCATTCATTGAGGACATCTCCGCCACGCCCACCGCTATGTTTCAGAGGCCCTGTTATCTTTCTTGTTGTTCTTCTTTCGGTCCCGCTGCATTAACGGCGTTACTTTTGCTTTTGTTTTTTGCGTTAGATTGTGAGAGACGTTCGAACTGAAGAGCGAAGAGTTTGCATGCATGGGGAAAATAATTGAATTTTGGCCACATTGAGGAATAACTAGAGTCCACGAGTTTTGACCACGTTGAGGACCAACGAGAAATATTCACGTCGCTTGCTTTGAAGCAATAAATACATGGCAAATCTAATGATGTGTTTTCAAATGGTTTTTGGTTTTTACGACGAACTGTCATACAAAACGGTCGTAAAGTTTGGGTCGAAGTATGTAATGGTAAAATGCAACGGCGACGCCATTGTCATTTTATACACGTTTAAAAAGCTGTAACGCATTTGAATCTCCGTAAAGCATTTTAATGCGGTTTTTCCAGTTATGCTTGTGTGTGTGTGTGAGGTAATTTGTCTCTGACTGATTTAGTATGGTACTCGACAAGATGTTCAATACATCTTAAAATTATTAAAATATTTAATAATTAGTAATTTCACCTTTAATAGACAATATTCCTTTCACTTACAATTTGCCTTGTAACCGTCGTAAAAAAATTCGAATTAAGGTTTAATCGCGAATACAATAGATTTTTTTTATGCATGGTTACTAAAAACAAGTTTAACCCAAAAATAATTTAATCCAGTTTAAAATTGAATGTATAATTGCGTAAACATCATTTATTAAAGTTCACTTGATCGCATCACATAAAATCACTCTCTAAAGTAAAAAGCAATTGTCACCAACTCAATGGATGTAATTGATGATATATTTGTTAAAGACGATCAAGATAGTTATCCAGATCAAACTGTGAACAATCTTCGGTTTTTAAACGATTTCGAGTAACGAATCCCACAGTTGAAAGATGAATTGAAAATGATCTGGACCAATAAACCAGCTTTTATCAACTTTGAGGTTCTATGCATGTGGAAATCCAAGACTATAGAAAATTTTGTTGGAATGCACCAATCCAGAATTTCTCGTATAATCGAAAACTAATCGGAAGGTACAGCTCGAAATTACAAAATTTCCTACAGACAACAGGATGTCATTAAAATAGTGTCCTCTGATAACTTTCATTTACTTGGCTCTGGGTCATGTCTTATTGCAAATAAATTATTGTTACAATCTAAGGAGTTTCCGGGCTTTGAAGCCGTGGTCTACATCTGCGGCAGACATTATCAAAGGAGATGAGGCTACGGGCGAAGTGCTGCTAAAAAGAAATTCGTCAGAGCGACGTTCGGTGGTAGTGAGAGTGCCAGCAGAGGAGAACGAAGACAAATGAACCTCGAGAAACATGATCGAGGCAAATCAAAAACGTTTTGCTGAACTGTATGCAAAAAATGTAGGAAAGAATGACAGAGAGACGCCAAGAAAACGAAGATGATGCCAAGATTTTGCGTCGACTTGAAAAAGAAAACGCTAAACTCAAGGAAGAGAACCTCAAAATGCAGAGGAAAATCCAAGAAATGGAAATGCATTTGGCAAAACCAGCAAAAACCCAAAAAGACATCCAGAAAAAGACAATCAGGCCAGACGAGAAAAAAGAACGAACAAATCCGGCCAAAAGACAACTCAAGAGGCGAAAATGATCTAGGACATGTTCCAAGAAACACCTGATCAAGAAATGGAGGTTGCTGGAGCCAGAGATATTCTTTCGAATATCAATATCATATCGGAAGATGACCGCAAGAAAACTGGGAGAAGGAAAAACACCAAAGGTCCCGTCTGTGGTGTTGAGAAATGCAAACTGGTTTGCGGTCGGCAAACTTCGTGGAAGGACAAAAAAATAAAATACACCAAGGCAAAGATTACCCGAAATGGACTAGCAAAACAGCCCCCAATGGCGCGTGCAAAGGCATTCCACTCCAGCAGCGAAATGCTTAAAATGCGGAGGTGATCACCACTCAGCAGAATGCAGAAAGAGAAGAGAGACTCCAGCCAAGTGTGCGAATTGCGGTGGCCTCCACCCAGCAAGCTACCGAAGCTGTAAAGAGAACCCCGCTAAAAGGAAGCCAGAAAAGGCTCCTCAAAGGCAGCAGGACAGCCAAAGGGTCCCCAATAAGAGCTACGCAGCCGCCGCAAAAGCAAATAGCAGCCAGCCAAAATCCCCGACAGGAAACACCTCACTGCCACCCGACCTCACTCTAGCTGCACAGCAAATGCAGGAAATGTCTTAGCAATGAGCGCATTTTTTGCTAATTTTGCAGCGGCTAAAGCTTAATTTTTCTGTCTCAGATCACACAGAAGCCAGGACCATCCAAGGTAGAGACAGACAAACGCCCTACACACGAGACATTCCCTTCAGGCAGCGAGAATTTATTCTCAAGCCCGGATATAACCTACCGTGGACAACTGGCACTAGCCAGCTCTTTCCATATTCCGCTCACTCGCCAGGGTGAGCTTCCTCCCTACCCAATAAACCCAGCCCCCTATGAATTGTTACAAATATATAGCTCAAATTGCTATATTATTTGTTTTATTTCAAAACCGACAACCCGAAAGGGCGTCAGCCGATGAAGAAAGAAGCGTCCAGGAGGCCAAGAAGAGCGCCTGAAGAACACCAGTCGGTGGGATACTTCTAAACAGGACCCAGAAATGGCCACAGCTTAAGACTGGACAATCTTCAAGATTGTTCAGAACAGAGACGAGTGGCTAAAATTTCTACTACAGACTGTTCCGGTCTACAGTGATGATAGAGTAAAGGGCAATAGTCGACGACCACTACGAAGTGGTCATCAAACTGATCTCTGTCGAAACTAACAATGCCTGAGGGAGAGATGGTACAGCTGGCAGAAGGAAGAACGAAGAAGATCCTCTTTGTGATAAGGAACTAAAAGTGGGATCTCCAGAGAAGAAATCTCAAGGCGAGTTACGAAACACCCTAAAAAACGCAAAGAACCAACAAGATGAGGAAATAGTCTCCTAAAACGAATCCAGCTGCCTTCTCTACAGACCACCAGGAGAACGAAAACTATGCCTACGCATACCACAAGACCAACCATCACTGAAAGACAAAATCTTGCTGACTTTCATTCAAACATGAGATCAAGTTGTTCTAAATCCTGGAATACGAAACCTACAATAGGTGGATGATACAGTGGTGTCTGTATTCTGTATCTAGCAACCTCCATATGTTTATTAACAGATTCGCAGAGGTTGTGAATGCTGCATAATCTTGGTTTACTTCTAACAGGTTCTTACAATAAACACAAGACTGAACGTGTTGGAATCCGCTTATGATACTTGTGAGGACTTCTGGGGCAACCCAGAGGATCAGAAAAGTTGGGTTTCCAAAGAGAATTTACTTAGTGAACCTTTTATAGTGCTAGATTTTCAGTAACATAAGAGGGAAAAAATTACTCATTGATTGGCACTTGAAATTCGTATATTTAGATTGGTTATAACGATTGACCAATTTGGGCAACCGAGATCTGGAAATTACATTGATCAACTTCCATTTATGTATATGCACCTCGGCTTGTATCACAGGTTTTAATGGTTTCCCTTCAGGAGGGAATATATCGTTTAACTGAGTTAACATTATGGTATTTTTGCCTACTATGACTCGGTGTTTCAACCATGGCAATACTTGTTGATGTAGCCACTCTCTTTGTTTGGTAAGTCATAGGTTTGGTGGTAGCTGATTCAGTTTGCGACTTCTTTAAAGTTTCCTATTGCGCATTGGGTGACTGTTGTTTTTGAAAATTACCGTTTTCTTGTCTACGAGCTTTTTAATAGAAACAACTTGACAATGGTCGGTTATACAACTGTTGTTGTTGTTTCTAGTTTTTTGGCTCTAAAATAACTAAGCAGTTTGAGTGCGTTTAAACTTCTTTCGTCATTGGATGGAGTTCTTCCTCCTTTTGATGTCTGGCAGTAGTTCACAACTTAGTGAGAGGTCCCTTTTGAACTACTGTTAATAGCTTGAAATGTTCTGCTTCTGCATCACCTACAGAAGCAAATCTATGTTTTTATGATGGTATGACTTACTTACGATTGTGGGTCGTTACAAACATTTATTTTATATAGCCAACATTAGCAACAACTGCAGCACTACGCACCGTAACATGTGTGTTGTGCTGCAGTTCAAACCAATTATGGCGAATATAGTCTAGTGCTTCTAAGAGAGCTCAGAGTGGTGATCCTCGTTTCCATGGAGATGGAGGCTCACAGATCTGACCAAGCCAGCACAGACTAATAAGTTTGATGAGTCAGGTTCTGAAGATCTTTATAAAAATTATACATAGTAGAGTATACAAAAAATGTGAGGCTGAAACATCAGACACACAATTTGGATTCCGCAACGGAATGGGCACGACAGAGGCCATCTTTGCTTTGAAGGTCTTGTCTCAGAGATGCCTAGATGTAAACCATGACCTTTACGTATGCTTAATAGATTATAGGAAGGTGTTCGACAATGTCAAGCATCAAAAGCTTCTGGATATACTCCAAGGACTTGGCATTGATTACCACGATGTCCGAATAATATCAAGTCTCTACTGGTAACAAACTTCTAAAGTAAAATATGATAATTCTTTGACAGAACAAATTAGTATTCGGAAGGGAGTCAGACAGGGGTGTGTTTTCTCTCCTATGCGATTTAATATTTACTCGCAGTTTGTTTTTCGGGAGACATTGGAAGAGGAGCTGGCGGGTATAGCAATCAATGGCAGAACTGTCAACAACCTAAGGTAGCCGACGATACCGGTGTAATAGCAAGCTGCCTCAAAGATCTGCAGAGACTGGTAGACAAAGTAACAGTAGTTAGCGAAGATTATGAACTAAATATTAATATCAATAGAACAAAAATGCTAATAATATCTAAAAGGAACATCAGTAGTCAGCTGATTATACGCAATAAGACGGTTGAGCAAGTTCATCACTTCAAATACCTAAGAACTATCATAAATGAAAATGTGGCACACAAACAAGAAATCTTGTCAAGAATTGACCAAGCGAGGACAACATTTATGAAACTGAGAAAACTGCTTACAGCCCGACCCCTATCTTTGACTTTAAGAGTGAGAATGGTGCGGTGGTGCGTCTTTCCAGTGTTACTATATGGTCCTGAAGAATGAAGAAGAATGTTACTATATGGTCCTGAAGAATGGACACTGAACAAGGAAACACTGAACATAGAATAGATAAGGAAATGGAAATTCTTTTCACAATTAAGAGAAGAAAACTAGAGTTTCTTGGGTATGTGATGCGAAAGCTAAATATGAAATTCTGCAGATTATCATGCAGGGGAAGATCGTGGGACGCAGAGGCGTCGGTCGACGTAGAATTTCCTGGCTACGTAACCTGCGAGACTGGTTTGACCTCTGACCAGCAATCTCCGAAAGAGAAGCCGAGATCAAGAAGAAGATTGGTATTTGTTGACTCTGTCCATATCTCCTAGGTCATTGGATTAAACACATGTTTTGTTTAATGTTTTTTTTTTATATTTTTACATTATAATGTAATTTAAGTGTACTTAGGCATAACACACTATAAAAGTCTTTAATTAGCATTCATGTAACAAAGCTCCACATAATGGCGCACCTAATCTGAATATTAAAATTAAGTAGTCCCTAAATCGTCTTTTTTTGTCAACTGACCAATATGACTAAATCGGACCAAAATAAGTGTCTTTATGTCGTCCTGTATGTCTCTCTCGTTACATAGACACGCATCTTACTTCGATTGTCAAAGTTTAAATTATATTAAAAAACGTTGCACACATACCCTATTACATGTTTACAACCTGCCAAATAATGTGCATACCACACTGTATAAGTATGGATATGGTAGGGTGTACGTTACTCACAATAATATCTATCTAAATTTGAATCAGTCTAGGAAAAAAAAATGTTCCCACTTTCTACAAGTCTTAAAATACCTTAAATTTTATAGCAAATTCGCCGACAGAAATTAAAGAATTTGGCACTCCAGAATCATTATCACTACTGGCCTGACTACGGAAACATGAGGGACTGTCTGGCGTGCTACTCAAGCTACCAGAAACTAAGTCTCCATCACTGTGGCTCCATCTGCATCAAAGATTCTGGTTATAAGTAAACATTACTACCTTTTGGAATCAAATAGACTGGAGGTGAACCTGGCCCCATGTCCTCTAGTGATCAAATAATGAAGCAACTGAGGTGCCTTTGGGCAGTAAAATATCAGTTGTCCAGGACATGACCCTTGGCCACACACACATACAGAGCAAAAGTGTCTTACTTGCTGGTATGCATTACAACAACTTTCTCGTCATCACTGGCCTCACTGGTAGCTTGCATGTGAAACTGGTGAAAGCAATACCACTTCCGGGAGGCTTTCAAAGCGCCAGTGCAAGGGTCACTAATCATAATTTCTTAGGAGTTTGCATTGAGAACTCCATAGAGCCCCAATAAGCCTGCAGAACGTGAATGAGGTGTGTCCACCAAGGAGATTTGAAAGCTTGACTCTTCAACTGCATATACAACCCAATTTACTTCAGTTTTATATCACCTTTAATTAATATTCTTACCAGGTATGTAATTGGCAATGCTCAGCATTCGTCCAATGGCTTGTTCAGATCTGTGAGACTCCATCTCCATGGATACGAGGATCACCACTCTGAGCTCTCTTAGAAGCACTAGACTGTATGCGCCAAAATTGGTTTGAACTGCAGCACTACGCACATGTTACGGTGCGTAGTGCTGCAGTTGTTGCTAATGTTGGCTATATAGAATTTTTGCAAAGAACCACAATCGTAAGTAGGTCATACCATCATAAAAACATAGATTTGTTTCTGTAGGTGATGCAGAAGCAAAACATTTCAAGCTATTAACAGTAGTTCAAAAGCGACCTCTCAGTAAATTGTGAACTACTGCCAGACATGAAAAGGAGGAAGAACTCCATCCAATGACAAAGTGCTTTTCACAATCATCACGCTTTGACCCTCGAGATTTTTTCGGGATAGGAACTAAAGTGGAAAGCAGCTATTCTCTGAGAATTACTCCTGATGTATAAATGCTATTGAATGGATCCACTATGACACTGATTGAACGCTCATCCAACATTTCCGAGACCTCACAATGCACCTCATCTGGCCCTACTGCTTTACCGGATTTTGAGGTTTTGATGGCATACTCTATTACTTCCTTCGTTATTTCTGGAGCGCTTTCTGATATGGTTATGTCATATGTCTCCGTTCTTTGGTTATCAAACAATTGGGTTATATATTGCTGCCACAGTCTCAGTCTGGCATCGAAGTCAGCAAACAGTGCGCCCTTTTCATCTTCCAGTGTACCAGTTGTCTTCTCTCTCACCACACCAGTGACTTTTTTTATTTTTTTAATGTAGGCCGAAACTGTTGTACTTGTGTTCTAATTCTTCAATTTCCTTGCACCTTTCAGTCATCCAGACCTACTTTGCTATTCTTACTTCTAATTGTGTTCTGTATCTTCTTGTGCTTGGTGTTATCCCTGCCTTTGTATCTCCTTCTTTCTTCCATCAGTGCCAAAATGTCCTCTGTCATCCATCTCTGCCTAGTTCTTTTCTTGCCCTTACCAATGCTTTCTTGTTGTATTGTTATTATTGCTTCTTTAATTTTGGTCCACATAATGCTTTGACTTATGCTTTTTTGGCCTGATTTTATTCTAGAGTTGAATTTCTTCAAAAACACCGTAATTTCCATTTTTGGAAGTTTTGCGTCAATTTTAACCGACTTTGGCAATGATCGCAATCCGATGACTTTTTAAATCTGTGGCGGAACTTCAACCACCGACTCACAGGTGGCAGCGTCGAAACTTGCCACGCACCCACACATAACATCACACCGCCTTTCCTGCGCCGAATTTGTCTTCAAATACAAGTTTCAACCACGCTTTACTGACGAGTCCAAGGTAGACCCCGGAATGGAACGCCAACATCACATACATAGGCTTCAACGATCTCAGATCGTCCTTGTGGTGTTTCCCTGAATAACAAAAATCTTTTCTGGGAATACATTTCCCATTTATGGCACTTTATTATCGACGCCATAAATCCAATTCTTGATACTTGCATTTGTATACACTCACTTTATCCAAAAGCCTCAAATTGACGGTTTGCGAGAGTCTGAGTCATTTTAACCTGAGTTTCTCTAAATACCTTCTTGCAATTTCAAGAAGCTTTAGGTCATTTTTGACCGTAATCCTAACCTAAATTTGTAATTTTTTTTATTTTTTGTCGCCTTGGTTCATTCTTAACCAAGTTTGACCCTAATATTAACCTGAATTTAGAAATTTCCATTTCCGACGCCTTGAGTCAATTTTTAAGGATTTCAATCCCCAATTCTGACCTAAACTTCTCACAAAAGCTCCAAACTTACATTATTAGATGCTTCGAGTCAATTTTAATCGATCTTGGCCCTAATTTTAACCACCAAATTGTTCAAAAACTCCAAGTTTGTATCTGAAGACTTTGTGAGTAAATTTTAACTGATATTGACTCTAATTTTAACCTTAATATCTTCAAAAACAAGAAATGTGTATTTTTTAACTGTTTTAGAAATTCTATAGCATTTCTATACGTTGCGAGTTAATTTTAAGTGATTTTGACACTCCGTCCTTATTAGAACTTCTGCAAAACTCAAAATTTTAAGTGTTAAATTCTCTGAGTTATTTTTAAACGTTTGTAGCCGATTTTAACGGTTTTTGTCGTTAATCTTGGTTTGAATTTTTTCAAGACAGTTCAAAGTATTAAAGTTCTTGACATGATGTTATGAAGAACTTTAACATTACTATTTAAAGAGAAAAAACTGGAAACTTGCATTTTTAGACCCCCTAGGTAATTTCTTATGGATTCTGGCTCTCACCCAGAGCACACAACACTTCCTTCCTGGAATTTATGGAGTCTATTATTTACGTTATTAGTTACAGCAGTTCGGACTTCTGGTTGTTGTGCACTTCAGATATTTAAACTGGTGTTTTCTGCTTGGGACTGTCTCCTCTTTAACCTCACATAAATCTTCATTACTATGGGGTTCTGGTCACTTCCGACGCGACGTCATCTCCAGGGTATGTTTTCACTAATTTCATGCTATTTTGGAATCTCTTGTTAACAAGGATGTAGTCAATCTGATTCCTTTCAAATTCGTTCTGTGTTGTCGTCCGGTGTTATCCACGTGTATAGCCTTCTTTTCGGGAATATGAACAATGTGTTACTGACAACCAATTCCTCTTCGATACAGAACTGCAGCATTCGAACTAGTCGTTCGTTCCTCTCGCCCAATTCAAATTGGCCAACAGCTGCCCACTCCAATTACTCCAATTACAATAGTTACCTCTTATTTTTTTGTAAGCTTAAGGATGTTCTGAAGCACTTCATAAAATAACTCTGCGTCTTCGTGGCTTTTTTCAGCTGTAGAGGCATATATTTGAATTCAGTTCATCTTGTCGTAGTTTGTTTGCAATTGGATCACCGTGAGTCTGTCGGAATGTGGTACGAAGTTTATCACTGATTTACTTGCGGTCCTATCCAGAAAAATTCAAACTCCATTATAGCGTTTTCCATCCGAGCTTCCTGAGTAGTACAGAGTTCCGTTCTCAGTTGTACAACTTCCAGAGTTTGGCCACCGAACCTCACTTAGATCTATTTAATCTCTTCATTTCTTGGGTAAGGTTGTCCAACTTTCCTGCCAAATACCAATATTTCCATAAAAATCCCGTTTTTTTGCCCGGAAGTCCTCCATTTTTAAGGTACCCGTGAAATGTAATTTCATCATCAGAGCACATTAAATATCGACAACTTCAAGCGATTTGACATAAAACGTCAATTCAAACGGATATCGCCGATTTTTACGGTACTCACTGCTAAAAAGGGGGGGGGGGGGAAGACAAAGCTCGTTAGCATATTTGATTATAAATCTACAATTCTCATTACGTGACTTTCTTTCTGAATTATATATTTTTAACGTTCATATATTTACTAAAATTGCGAAGTAAATGTCTACCGAATGTAATACTATTTCATTGAAAAACTTGTTAATTAGCAATCAAATTATTTTTTGCAAACTTTAGGTTTTTTTTAACATAACTGTGTGGTATTGCGTCCTTCTCAAAGTAGTTGGTTTCGTAGTAGCAGGTGTGGGACAAAAATAAAAAACTTCAACGTTTTTGCAGAAATTATGCCGATGTTTCGCCGTTTATTTGACGTCTTTCTTAAGGCTATTCTACATAATTATATATATATATTTTTTTTGGTCGTAATGACCCTTCTGACGTCATACTTAGGCTATTAACTTCCAGATTTCATCTTTATATAAGGTCATGCCATATCTTAAATAAGAAAGAGACAAGGAGCCTAACTGACGCCTTTGGACCAAATGATGACGTCTAAAAGACGTCTTAAAGACACAATGTGTTACCTGGCGAACGCAGTATGTTTACGATATATTTGTTGGATAATATGCTATTAATGTTTATTAGTATGGTCTAGTTCAAGTCAAATTTAAGTAATGTTTCTCGGACTTTTGTTCATTACACTAGTTACTAAAAAAATATAAAATAACAAAACGATCTTAAAGCGTTCAGAATGGTTTTATTTTTAAAAATTTGCATTATAATAAAATAAATCCAAAATACGCAGGCCACAAATCTATTCCTCTTTCATTGTTGTCTTGTGGAAAATTCCTTTTACACTCGAGATCGTAAGAGCCACGGGAAAGAAAAACAAAAAGAAAACACCACCGGCAGCTACATTTTCCTCATGGAATTTTCCCATCCATCTGACGAGGCGTTCGCGTTAGCGCAACTCTCCCGCATCCCAGGCGAAACCGTTTTTCTTCTCTTTCCGCCAAGAAAAATAATGAAAATAAAAGAGGGTTCGTGAGGGCGATTTTCTCCCCCCAAGGTGATGCATCTGATTGGACGCGGGGAACTTTTCAAGAAAATTGATTTTCCTTTCATGTGACGTCAACTGTTTGTAAAAAGGAGACTTTCGTCCTGGAGATGATTTAAGTACATGTAAAGGCTTCTTGCTTCGGTCTTTTCGATGTGTTAGAAAAAAGTTTGGCGGGTGGATAGGCTAGAAGGCATGAACGAAGAGACAATTTATTTGGGAATATAGAAAATTGTCTAAAATATGTAATAAAAGACACATAAATCACCATTCGTGAATCAGAAGGGGTCAGAATAGTTGTAAAATTCCCAACATGCAAATTAACAATTGATCGCGTGTCAAGCGAAAAAAGGCCAAACGAAAACCGCAAGTGTTTAAGTAGTTTACGGCCTTTTAAAATTTACTGAACACATAAATTAAATAACTTCTGTTCCTTTTAATTAAAACGTGCGGTTTGCTTCAATAACTCGTGATTTACCATCAGCATTCGCGATGTTAATGAAGACAAGATGAAGATATGGAGCAGCGTGAAAACGGTTGTGGTGTACATACCACACCATGTGAGATACATATCTCTCCTTTATAAAATGGATAAAATAGCCATTTTTTCCCACACCACCTAAAAATAGGCCGAAGGGCTAATCTAAAATCAGCACTTTAAAATTCCACCCACGCATGCCGATATCACTTAAGGGTGAAAGAGCGGATAAGGGTAAAGCGCCTGGGGGGTGAGTTGATCCCGCTTTTATGCTTACGAACCAGGATGAATTTTAAAGAATAATCAAACAGGTTACTGTTACTTATATTTTAATGGAAAATTTTAACAACAAAAAGCGAGCTTCTATGCAGTTTCCACGATCCTCTGTGTAGAGCTAAGTGCTGGAGCAACATCAGAGGGTGCCTTGACATCTTGTGGACAGCAGTTACCTTAAAAAAAATTATTAAATAATTGCAAGAATTTTGAAAGATGAAGAGTGATTTAATAACTAACCTGAAACACGCACTAATTCTACTGGGTAATAGGTACCGACAAGTGGCATTACTGGCATTAAACTGACGGGGTTATTGGAAATTACAATGCTACCGTGGATGTTTTTCATTCCCTCTAGAGTAATTTTTACTACACCCTCTCCTCTGTCAGTACCTACGTTGCTTATTCCTAAAACATTCTTTCTTGTTAAATCTACACTTAAACTTAAAAATGGTAAATAAAGTTGGTTCTTGCTCTTAACTCTTTGAGGCAAACTTACCCTTAACTTGACCTAGATGATCCAAAGCTTTGTAATTAATGTCCTGGTCTTGCTCGTGTGGTGGAGTCTCACTTTGAACAAATTCTTCACTCTCATCTAAGCCAAGATGGCGCATGGTACCCTCCTCGCCTGAAATAAACACAATTTTCCTAACTTCATCTTATTTTGTTTCTGTTTTGAATGGTTTGAGGTAGAGAATTTGGGTAATTTTGAACTCATGAGTTGTAAAATTACTCAAAGTTTTAGCTAAGATGCGGTCTTAACAGGGTTACAAAAGTAAAATATTTAATAAATTTTGTTATTTTCAAAAATAGACCCCTGAAGTGGGTGCTTATTTTCAACTATTTTTTTTTTCAACTAAGACGATGCTGTAATTGGACTTTCAATATCTCTAACCGTAACAGAGATATTGATACACTGTGTTATTTTCAAAGATAGACCCCTTAAGTGGGTACTCATTTTCAGCTAATTTTTTCCCACTAAGAAGATGCTGTAATTGGACTTTTAATATTTCTAACCGTAACAAAGATATTGATACATTTTGTATTTTTAAAGATAAACTCCTGAAGTGGATATTCATTTTCAACTATCTTTTTTCAACTAAGACGATGCTATAATTGGATCTTTATTGTTATTTTCAAAGATAGACCCCTGAAGTGGATACTCATTTTCAGCTATTTTTTTCAACTAAAACGATGCTGTAATCGGACTTTTAATATCTCTAAACGTAACAGAGATATTGAAAAATTTTGTTATTTTCAAAGATAGACCCCTGAAGTGGGTACTCATTTTCAGCTAATTTTTTCCAACTAAGAAGAAGCTGTAATTGAACTTTTAATATTTCTAACCATAACAAAGATATTGACACATTTTGTCATTTTCAAAGATAAACTCCTGAAGTGGGTATTCATTCTCAACTATTTTTTTTTAAATAAGACGATGCGGTAATTTTATTTTTAATTTCTAATCTTCACGGAGATATAAATAAATTTGTTATTTTCAAAGATAGACCCCTGAAGTGGATACTCACTTTCAGATATTTTTTTCAACTAAGAAGATTTTGTAATTGGACTTTCAATATCTCTAACCGTAACAGAGATTTGGCACACTGTTCTATTTTCAAAGATAGACCTCTGAATTGGGTAGGCACGCATTTTCAGCTATTTATTTTTTTAACTAAAACGATGCTCTAATTGGACTTCTACTATCTCTAACAGTAACAGAGATATTAACAAACGTTGTTATTTTCAAAGAGAGGCCCCTGAAGTGGGTACTAATTTTTATCCATCTCAGACCATGGTGTAATTGGATTTTTAATATCTCTAACCGTAATAGAGATATTGACAAACTTTGTTATTTTCAAAGATAGATCCCTGAAGTGGGTACTCATTTTGAGCTATTTTTTTTTCATCTAAGACGATGCTGTAATTGGACTTCAATATCTCTAACCGTTACAGAGATATTGACACACTGTGCTATTTTTAAAGATAGACCTTCGAATTGGGTAGGCACGCATTTTCAGCTATTTATTTTTTCAACTAAAGCTATGCTGTAATTGGACTTTTACTATCTCTAACAGTAACAGAGATAATGACAAACATATATATTTTCAAAGAGAGACCCCTGAAGTGGGTACTAATTTTTATCCATCTCAGACCATGCTGTAATTAGATTTTTAATATCTCTAACCGTAACAGAGATATTGACAAAGTTTGTTATTTTCAAAGATAGATCCCTGAAGTGGGTACCCTTTTTGAGCTATTTTTTTTTCATCTAAGATGATGCTGTAATTGGACTTCAATATCTCTAACCGCAACAGAGATATTGACACACTGTGCTATTTTTAAAGATAGACCTCTGAATTGGGTAGGCACGCATTTTCAGCTATTTAGTTTTTCAACTAAAACGATGCTCTAATAGGACTTTTACTATCTCTAACAGTAACAGAAATATTGACAAACGTTGTTATTTTCAAAGAGAGACCCCTGAAGTGGGTACTAATTTTTATCCATCTCAGACCATGCTGTAATTGGATTTTTAATATCTTTAGCCGTAATAGAGATATTGGCAAACTTTGTTATTTTCAAAGATAGATCCCTGACGTGGGTACTCATTTTGAGCTATTTTCTTTTCAACTAAGATGATGCTGTAATTGGATTTCAATATCTCTAACCGAAACAGAGATATTGACATACTGTGCTATTTTCAAAGATAGACCTCTGAAGTGGGTAGGCACGCATTTTCAGCTATTTATTTTTTCAACTAAAGCTATGCTGTAATTGGACTTTTACTATCTCTAACAGTAACAGAGATAATGACAAACATATATATTTTCAAAGAGAGACCCCTGAAGTGGGTACTAATTTTTATCCATCTCAGACCATGCTGTAATTAGATTTTTAATATCTCTAACCGTAACAGAGATTTTGACAAAGTTTGTTATTTTCAAAGATAGATCCCTGAAGTGGGTACCCTTTTTGAGCAATTTTTTTTTCATCTAAGATGATGCTGTAATTGGATTTCAATATCTCTAACCGAAACAGAGATATTGACATACTGTGCTATTTTCAAAGATAGACCTCTGAAGTGGGTAGGCACGCATTTTCAGCTATTTATTTTTTCAACTAAAGCTATGCTGTAATTGGACTTTTACTATCTCTAACAGTAACAGAGATAATGACAAACATATATATTTTCAAAGAGAGACCCCTGAAGTGGGTACTAATTATTATCCATCTCAGACCATGCTGTAATTGGATTTTTAATATCTCTAACCGTAACAGAGATATTGACAAACTTTGTTATTTTCAAAGATAGATCCCTGAGGTGGGTACTCATTTTGAGCTATTTTTTTTTTTCAACTAAGATGATGCAGTAATTGGACTTCAATATCTCTAACCGTAACAGAGATATTGACACACTGTGCTATTTTCAAAGATAGACCTCTGAAGTGGGTAGGCACGCATTTTCAGCTATTTATTTTTTCAACTAAAGCTATGCTGTAATTGGACTTTTACTATCTCTAACAGTAACAGAGATAATGACAAACATATATATTTTCAAAGAGAGACCCCTGAAGTGGGTACTAATTTTTATCCATCTCAGACCATGCTGTAATTAGATTTTTAATATCTCTAACCGTAACAGAGATTTTGACAAAGTTTGTTATTTTCAAAGATAGATCCCTGAAGTGGGTACCCTTTTTGAGCTATTTTTTTTTCATCTAAGATGATGCTGTAATTGGATTTCAATATCTCTAACCGAAACAGAGATATTGACATACTGTGCTATTTTCAAAGATAGACCTCTGAAGTGGGTAGGCACGCATTTTCAGCTATTTATTTTTTCAACTAAAGCTATGCTGTAATTGGACTTTTACTATCTCTAACAGTAACAGAGATAATGACAAACATATATATTTTCAAAGAGAGACCCCTGAAGTGGGTACTAATTATTATCCATCTCAGACCATGCTGTAATTGGATTTTTAATATCTCTAACCGTAACAGAGATATTGACAAACTTTGTTATTTTCAAAGATAGATCCCTGAGGTGGGTACTCATTTTGAGCTATTTTTTTTTTTCAACTAAGATGATGCAGTAATTGGACTTCAATATCTCTAACCGTAACAGAGATATTGACACACTGTGCTATTTTCAAAGTACCTCTGAAGTGGGTAGGCACGCATTTTCAGCTATTTATTTTTTCAACTAAAGCTATGCTGTAATTGGACTTTTACTATCTCTAACAGTAACAGAGATAATGACAAACATATATATTTTCAAAGAGAGACCCCTGAAGTGGGTACTAATTTTTATCCATCTCAGACCATGCTGTAATTAGATTTTTAATATCTCTAACCGTAACAGAGATTTTGACAAAGTTTGTTATTTTCAAAGATAGATCCCTGAAGTGGGTACCCTTTTTGAGCTATTTTTTTTTCATCTAAGATGATGCTGTAATTGGACTTCAATATCTCTAACCGTAACAGAGATATTGACACACTGTGCTATTTTTAAAGATAGACCTCTGAATTGGGTAGGCACGCATTTTCAGCTATTTATTTTTTCAACTAAAACGATGCTCTAATTGGACTTTTACTATCTCTAACAGTAACAGAGATAATGACAAACATATTTATTTTCAAAGAGAGACCCCTGAAGTGGGTACTAATTTTTATCCATCTCAGACCATGCTGTAATTGGATTTTTAATATCTCTAACCGTAATAGAGATATTAGCAAACTTTGTTACTTTCAAAGATAGATCCCTGACGTGGGTATTCATTTTGAGCTATTTTTTTTTGTTCAACTAAGATGATGCTGTAATTGGACTTCAATATCTCTAACCGTAACAGAGATATTGACACACTGTGCTATTTTCAAAGATAGACTTCTGAAGTGGGTAAGCACGCATTTTCAGCTATTTATTTTTTCAACTAAAACGATGCTCTAATAGGAATTTTACTATCTCTAACAGTAACAGAAATATTGACAAACGTTGTTATTTTCAAAGAGAGACCCCTGAAGTGGGTACTAATTTTTATCCATCTCAGACCATGCAGTAATTGGATTTTTAATATCTCTAGCCGTAATAGAGATATTGGCAAGCTTTGTGATTTTCAAAGATAGATCCCTGACGTGGGTACTCATTTTGAGCTATTTTCTTTTCAACTAAGATGATGCTGTAATTGGACTTCAATATCTCTAACCGTAACAGAGATATTGACACACTGTGCTATTTTCAAAGATAGACCTCTGAAGTGGGTAGGCACGCATTTTCAGGTATTTATTTTTCAACTAAAACGATGCTCTAGTTGGACTTTTACTATCTCTAACAGTAACAGAGATATTGACAAACGTTGTTATTACGTTGTTATTTTCAAAGAGAGACCCTTGAAGTGGGTACTAATTTTTATCCATCTCAGACCATGCTGTAATTGGATTTTTAATATCTCTAACCGTAACAGAGATATTGACAAACTTTGTTATTTTCAAAGATAGATCCCTGAAGTGGGTACCCATTTTGAGCTTGAGCAATTTTTTTTTCAACTAAGATGATGCTGTAATTGGACTTCAATATCTCTAACCGTAACAGAGATATTGACACACTGTGCTATTTTCAAAGATAGACCTCTGAAGTGGGTAGGCACGCATTTTCAGCTATTTATTTTTTCAACTAAAACGATGCTCTAATTGGACTTTTACTATCTCTAACAGTAACAGAGATATTGACAAAGGTTGTTATTTTCAAAGAGAGACCCTTGAAGTGGGTACTAATTTTTATCCATCTCAGACCATGCTGTAATTGGATTTTTAATATCTCTAACCGTAACAGAGATATTGACAAACTTTGTTATTTCCAAAGATAGATCCCTGAGGTGGGTACTCATTTTGAGCTATTTTTTTTTAACTAAGATGATGCTGTAATTGGACTTCAATATCTCTAACCGTAACAGAGATATTGACACACTGTGCTATTTTCAAAGATAGACCTCTGAAGTGGGTAGGCACGCATTTTCAGCTATTTATTTTTTCAACTAAAGCTATGCTGTAATTGGACTTTTACTATCTCTAACAGTAACAGAGATAATGACAAACATATATATTTTCAAAGAGAGACCGCTGAAGTGGGTACTAATTTTTATCCATCTCAGACCATGCTGTAATTGGATTTTTAATATCTCTAACCGTAACAGAGATATTGACAAACTTTGTTATTTTCAAAGATAGATCCCTGAGGTGGGTACTCATTTTGAGATATTTTTTTTTTCAACTAAGATGATGCAGTAATTGGACTTCAATATCTCTAACCGTAACAGAGATATTGACACACTGTGCTATTTTCAAAGATAGACCTCTGAAGTGGGTAGGCACGCATTTTCAGCTATTTATTTTTTCAACTAAAGCTATGCTGTAATTGGACTTTTACTATCTCTAACAGTAACAGAGATAATGACAAACATATATATTTTCAAAGAGAGACCCCTGAAGTGGGTACTAATTTTTATCCATCTCAGACCATGTTGTAATTAGATTTTTAATATCTCTAACCGTAACAGAGATTTTGACAAAGTTTGTTATTTTCAAAGGTAGATCCCTGAAGTGGGTACCGTTTTTGAGCTATTTTTTTTTCATCTAAGATGATGCTGTAATTGGACTTCAATATCTCTAACCGTAACAGAGATATTGACACACTGTGCTATTTTTAAAGATAGACCTCTGAATTGGGTAGGCACGCATTTTCAGCTATTTATTTTTTCAACTAAAACGATGCTCTAATTGGACTTTTACTATCTCTAACAGTAACAGAGATAATGACAAACATATTTATTTTCAAAGAGAGACCCCTGAAGTGGGTACTAATTTTTATCCATCTCAGACCATGCTGTAATTGGATTTTTAATATCTCTAACCGTAATAGAGATATTAGCAAACTTTGTTACTTTCAAAGATAGATCCCTGACGTGGGTATTCATTTTGAGCTATTTTTTTTCAACTAAGATGATGCTGTAATTGGACTTCAATATCTCTAACCGTAACAGAGATATTGACACACTGTGCTATTTTCAAAGATAGACTTCTGAAGTGGGTAAGCACGCATTTTCAGCTATTTATTTTTTCAACTAAAACGATGCTCTAATAGGACTTTTACTATCTCTAACAGTAACATAAATATTGACAAACGTTGTTATTTTCAAAGAGAGACCCCTGAAGTGGGTACTAATTTTTATCCATCTCAGACCATGCTGTAATTGGATTTTTAATATCTCTAGCCGTAACAGAGATATTGGCAAGCTTTGTTATTTTCAAAGATAGATCCCTGACGTGGGTACTCATTTTGAGCTATTTTCTTTTCAACTAAGATGATGCTGTAATTGGACTTCAATATCTCTAACCGTAACAGAGATATTGACACACTGTGCTATTTTCAAAGATAGACTTCTGAAGTGGGTAAGCACGCATTTTCAGCTATTTATTTTTTCAACTAAAACGATGCTCTAATAGGACTTTTACTATCTCTAACAGTAACAGAAATATTGACAAACGTTGTTATTTTCAAAGAGAGACCCTTGAAGTGGGTACTAATTTTTATCCATCTCAGACCATGCTGTAATTGGATTTTTAATATCTCTAACCGTAACAGAGATATTGACAAACTTTGTTATTTTCAAAGATAGATCCCTGAAGTGGGTACCCATTTTGAGCTTGAGCAATTTTTTTTTCAACTAAGATGATGCTGTAATTGGACTTCAATATCTCTAACCGTAACAGAGATATTGACACACTGTGCTATTTTCAAAGATAGACCTCTGAAGTGGGTAGGCACGCATTTTCAGCTATTTATTTTTTCAACTAAAACGATGCTCTAATTGGACTTTTACTATCTCTAACAGTAACAGAGATATTGACAAAGGTTGTTATTTTCAAAGAGAGACCCTTGAAGTGGGTACTAATTTTTATCCATCTCAGACCATGCTGTAATTGGATTTTTAATATCTCTAACCGTAACAGAGATATTGACAAACTTTGTTATTTCCAAAGATAGATCCCTGAGGTGGGTACTCATTTTGAGCTATTTTTTTTTAACTAAGATGATGCTGTAATTGGACTTCAATATCTCTAACCGTAACAGAGATATTGACACACTGTGCTATTTTCAAAGATAGACCTCTGAAGTGGGTAGGCACGCATTTTCAGCTATTTATTTTTTCAACTAAAGCTATGCTGTAATTGGACTTTTACTATCTCTAACAGTAACAGAGATAATGACAAACATATATATTTTCAAAGAGAGACCGCTGAAGTGGGTACTAATTTTTATCCATCTCAGACCATGCTGTAATTGGATTTTTAATATCTCTAACCGTAACAGAGATATTGACAAACTTTGTTATTTTCAAAGATAGATCCCTGAGGTGGGTACTCATTTTGAGATATTTTTTTTTTCAACTAAGATGATGCAGTAATTGGACTTCAATATCTCTAACCGTAACAGAGATATTGACACACTGTGCTATTTTCAAAGATAGACCTCTGAAGTGGGTAGGCACGCATTTTCAGCTATTTATTTTTTCAACTAAAGCTATGCTGTAATTGGACTTTTACTATCTCTAACAGTAACAGAGATAATGACAAACATATATATTTTCAAAGAGAGACCCCTGAAGTGGGTACTAATTTTTATCCATCTCAGACCATGTTGTAATTAGATTTTTAATATCTCTAACCGTAACAGAGATTTTGACAAAGTTTGTTATTTTCAAAGGTAGATCCCTGAAGTGGGTACCGTTTTTGAGCTATTTTTTTTTCATCTAAGATGATGCTGTAATTGGACTTCAATATCTCTAACCGTAACAGAGATATTGACACACTGTGCTATTTTTAAAGATAGACCTCTGAATTGGGTAGGCACGCATTTTCAGCTATTTATTTTTTCAACTAAAACGATGCTCTAATTGGACTTTTACTATCTCTAACAGTAACAGAGATAATGACAAACATATTTATTTTCAAAGAGAGACCCCTGAAGTGGGTACTAATTTTTATCCATCTCAGACCATGCTGTAATTGGATTTTTAATATCTCTAACCGTAATAGAGATATTAGCAAACTTTGTTACTTTCAAAGATAGATCCCTGACGTGGGTATTCATTTTGAGCTATTTTTTTTCAACTAAGATGATGCTGTAATTGGACTTCAATATCTCTAACCGTAACAGAGATATTGACACACTGTGCTATTTTCAAAGATAGACTTCTGAAGTGGGTAAGCACGCATTTTCAGCTATTTATTTTTTCAACTAAAACGATGCTCTAATAGGACTTTTACTATCTCTAACAGTAACATAAATATTGACAAACGTTGTTATTTTCAAAGAGAGACCCCTGAAGTGGGTACTAATTTTTATCCATCTCAGACCATGCTGTAATTGGATTTTTAATATCTCTAGCCGTAATAGAGATATTGGCAAGCTTTGTTATTTTCAAAGATAGATCCCTGACGTGGGTACTCATTTTGAGCTATTTTCTTTTCAACTAAGATGATGCTGTAATTGGACTTCAATATCTCTAACCGTAACAGAGATATTGACACACTGTGCTATTTTCAAAGATAGACTTCTGAAGTGGGTAAGCACGCATTTTCAGCTATTTATTTTTTCAACTAAAACGATGCTCTAATAGGACTTTTACTATCTCTAACAGTAACAGAAATATTGACAAACGTTGTTATTTTCAAAGAGAGACCCTTGAAGTGGGTACTAATTTTTATCCATCTCAGACCATGCTGTAATTGGATTTTTAATATCTCTAACCGTAACAGAGATATTGACAAACTTTGTTATTTTCAAAGATAGATCCCTGAAGTGGGTACCCATTTTGAGCTTGAGCAATTTTTTTTTCAACTAAGATGATGCTGTAATTGGACTTCAATATCTCTCACCGTAACAGAGATATTGACACACTGTGCTATTTTCAAAGATAGACCTCTGAAGTGGGTAGGCACGCATTTTCAGCTATTTATATTTTCAACTAAAACGATGCTGTAATTGGACTTTTACTATCTCTAACAGTAACACAGATAATGACAAATATACATATTTTCAAAGAGAGACCCCTGAAGTGGGTACTAATTTTTATCCATCTCAGACCATGCTGTGATTGGATTTTTAATATCTCTAACCGTAACAGAGATATTGACAAACTTTGTTATTTTCAAAGATAGATCCCTGAAGTGGGTACTCATTTTCAACTATTTTTTTTAACTAAGACAATGCTGTAATTGGATTTTTAATTTTTCTAATCTTAACGGAGATATTGACATATTTGTTATTTTCAAAGATAGACCCCTGATTAATAATATTAAACATATTAAGAAATCTTGCTTGAGGATCTCCAGTAGAATTTGCATGAGGCTCTGCAAATTAAACAATTCGTTAAGGTTAGTTTCATGAACAACTCTTTGAATTTGCGATAATATGTGGCAGTATAATAGTAGATTATGTCACTAGGAGTAAAAGTGACAGATAAATATGATGACGCGCATGATATTTAACAGACAAACTCAGAATTCTAGAACCTATGCGATTTCGACTAATAACAGTTTCTGGTGATGATCTCGAGCGTTCTGAGAGTATTCCTATCCTTTGTTTTTTCAATAAGAATGTAAAGATGGCAATACACTCAGATCGGTCTATCTAGTGTTCAAATAATTTTGGTGAATGAAAATCGTTTATATATGCGTCACCATGACAGTAGCGGTGACTTTTGGCTTTACTTTTACTGCCTAGGGCTTTTTTGCTAGTTTTTTGGTCTCAGGATTAGAAAGCCCACTTTAGGTGTGCGTATGGAGAAAACAAATGACCTACTTTTGGTCCGCTTGAAAAAAAAAGTACATTTTTCAGTTAAAGTAATTAAGTAACTCAAAAAGCGTTTAGTTATTAAAACTTGCACTAATTACGTAACAAAAATATTAACTAATCAACAGACGTTAAGTCAAAATGTGTATATAATAAGCTAGGGGGTCAAATCATATTTTAACTAAACTCCCAGTTTGGATAACTAATAAATTTTAGGTTAAATTGTCTTAATTTTATTGTTATTATATTTTTTTGCAAAAACTTACCCTTAGGTTCAATATCAGCTCCTTCAGACATCTTGTTATCATTCCCCAAGCCTTGGGATTTAGAGTCTACAGAAGACGCTCGGTCAGATAAATCTGGAACAAAAAACACATTTAAGTTATATGCTCATTTACATGGTATTATTTCCCTAGTGACTTTGACTAGTTTGCGGTTCCTCAGTCCGTCATATATTCCTCATCGTCAAGATCGCATTGTGCTCTACTTGGTCTTCTGCAGACTTTTGGTTTATGAATTATTTTCAATATTTCCCGATGTATTGCCATCTTCGAGTTCCTCCTGCTCTTTTGAGTGATTTGTTAAATCCTGTTGCCCGCATCCGTTGATACGGCGGACAAGTGCTGGTCACTTGACGCGCGACGGGGGCGACAATCCGGCCAATAGAAATGGGCATATTACATAAGCAAGTAGTCTCGAGCTTAAAGCTCAGTTTCACTTGAAAAAGAGCAGAGATTCCACTGCTCGAAACATCGTGCATAAAAAATCTCAATAGAGACAATGGGAGTCCAAGATGTTTCGCTTAATAGTGCATAATTGTCTACTACCTTTAAACAAACTTTGGAAAACCGGTACGGACCTGGAATTAGCGAGAAATTCAGAGGTTATGAGAAAGAAAAGATCAAGCTTACCAAGGACGAAAAACACATCCACTTCCTTTGCACAGCGAGTGACAGCCACATCATTCCAGTGGGTGATCGAGCACGCCGCATTCTGGACAGGGCTAGCCTGGACTTATTCGGTCCCAAATCAGCAACCACAGATGGAAAAAATCACAGCTCCTGGACGATATCCTACATAGGTTTGAAGAAATCAAGGAATTTACACTGGGGGAAGACCACACAACCATTTTCCAGACAATTGATAATTCATGCATCAAACTGAAAGAGAAGCGGGCCAAAAAGCACAGTGACAAGCTTATGAAGCTTCAAAGAAAAGAGACAACAATCGACGACCACCGGCAACGCCAAAGGACAATAGTCGACATATCATCGATCATCTTGAGTTCTGCTGAAGGCGCAGAGATTCCAATGCTCGAAACGTCTTGCATAAAAAAACTCAATAAAAATTTTTCGCTTAAAAGGTTCTCTTACCCTTATTTGCACCAACTTTATTTAAGCCAGGGTTCAGTTTAGTTTGCTTTTGACTGTGACATCTTTCATTTCACATTCAAAACTAAACTTAGCTTAAGCCTAACTTAACTAACGTCGCGTCGGTGCAAAGGAGAGTTACCTACTAATTTAGTATTATGGGTTTAATTCCCAATACAAAAACCATTTTTTTAAGTTTTAGTTGCCTTTGCCACAAGTTTTAAAAGGTTAATATTGTGCGTGGCTCTTCATTTATTTTTCTAAGTTTCTTTTTGAAATTTGGGAAAAACAACCAATGAGGTTACCATATAGTCCAAAGTGTTTTTTGCTTTTATTTTTTTGATGGCACTTAGGATAGTCTGAATGATCGAATTAAATCACCTATGATTTTTTCATTTTAAGAGTTTATCATTGTTCATCTTAAGAGTATTTTACATAAAAATAACTAGCAAAATAAAATTCAATTTTATTACAGTTCTTCTAAAAAAAATGGAGATTTATTTACTAACAAACCGATTCGAAAACACTATTTCTTACTCGCTGCTTTTCACACAAATAACCTTACTCATCTCTTACCTTTATATTCCTCGATCGACTCGGAAGAATCCACATATGGACCCGGTTTTTTCGTTTTTGATCTACTGCTTTTTTTAAATTCCAAAAATGCGCCATCTCCGGCACCTGAAATATGTTTTTATATTACCACCATCTTCATTTCTTCGTAAGAAAGGTAGCGTCCTAGAGAAATAATCGGTGTAATATGGGAGATTGGGAGAAGGCAGCCAATTACACAACTCTCTTTGTGACGACGTTTCGTTTTAATTTCGCATCAAACTTCGTCAGGGTTTGACCTGACGAAGTGTGATTTGCTGCTTGTCGTCTACACCGGTTATTACTCTACACTTTAAGCAGTACAGGGCAATTTATCAAAACACATTTTTAGGTAAAATTTCTAAAAACATTACAATTTATTTACAAACACTTCTTTCGTTTTATAACAGGAATAATCTTAATTTTTTTAAGGTATCCTTAAGCTGGAGATTCCTGCCATTGGGCACGGAATTTAGATGAATTTACTAAAAGATCCATAGCCAGTAGTAAATCAAAAATCTATTGATATCTATTGCTGAGAACAAGTCCTACGTATCGAGTTGAAACGAAAATTAAAAAAGGTGCAGAATATGAAGATTTTCTTCACTTGGCCTACTCTACCAGAATCCAAATTTATAGTGACTCTATCAATAAAAGAAAGATCCCGCAGATTTATGAGGTTTCAGAAGAAAGGTTGTTGCACCACTACTTCAATGAGAGAGAATCCAATTTCAAAGTGAATTCAAAACAAAAAATAAAACATATTCAAAATCTAGCTTGGCTTGGTTTCTCAGCTAGTAGAAGATGCCCTGAGCCAAGCAAAAGATAGGTGGCTAAAAGTAAATTACTAAAGTTATTCCATCATGGGGAACACAATTGACTTTCACTACTTCAGACATAAACAACAGCATCAATTCAATTACTAGATCACCTGCGAATCGCCAACCATCTAACCAATCAAATGCATAATGAATATTGTTATCTGAATCGATGATTTACAAAAACTCTAAACGGGCATTGCCTAAAACAGTTGAGATAATCACTACTTTTACCAAAATTGGCTTCAGCTGAGCATTCAGTTGAGCATCTCTCATTTTAGAATTTTTTGAGTTTAGTTTATTGTTGTTATCTACATTTTTGCCTCAAATTAAACCAACTTTATTATGTCTCACCTTAAATTTCTTCACTTGGATCGAGTCTTTCTTCATTCGACTCTATACTATTTTCATATTCGTGATTCACCTGACTGTGTGTTCTTCATACGTACATTTTTTTAATTATCTCTTATTATAATAATTGCATAATCTTGTTAATAGAAGTGTTGAATTAGTGGTAATATTTAACCTGAACTAACCTGACACTATAGGGGAGAAAATGAAGTGTTTCGATTTGTTTGGGAGAGTTCTTAATTTCGGTAAGATCAGGCTCAACGGAAAATAGGAGAGACAAAAAGGGTCAAGGAGCCCTTAGAAAGAGGATAGAGAAAAACATTCTTAGAATTATCTATTGGTTATATTATATCTATTTCTAGTACTGTTTAATGAAGGAAATAATGAATAGCAATACGACGAGGGCTGATCTAAAATACTACCATAAAATATTACTTACCCTGGTATACTTTGTTGAATGCGGATACCCCAGTATGCGCATTATATTCTCCAGCAATATTAGAAAATTTATTAAATATATCAAGAAACCTGGCTTGGGAATCTTCGGTAGATTTTGCATCGGGCTCTGCAAAATGAAGTATCTGTTCAACCAGATTCATTATCTTTACACGAAATGATTAATGATACTCCATACATTTAAATTAACTTAATATTTATATTATAAACCAGTTTAACAGCTTCTCTTTTACAACTCTAATTTTGTCACATTAGTAGTTGCCATAGAAGTTTAATCCTTATTGTCTAGTTATACAGAGAAACTCAGTGGCGGATCCAGCAGAAGCGCGGGGCGGGGGGAGGGGGGAGGGGGGAGGAGGGGAGCGATTGCCCCCTCTCCCTCCCCATTTTTTTCAACTCCTTTTAGATTTATTTGAGATTTTTGTTTGACTGACTGATAAACGCAAACGCACAACTGAAAAGGTTCATTTTGACGAAATTGGGCAAATACAAATCTGAAGTTGTTGCTGACTTTCTCAGTGGGTGAGAGCGGAAACTAACCGTTGCCTAGACAACGTAAAATTTCTGCTAAAATTTTTTTAAAATTACACTCCTCACACATCACCTCACATATCAGCATGGGCAAAAAGGTTTTATTAATTAAATTTAGAGCACCGATTCCCACTGAGATTCATTGGAGCTGAGTACGCTCAAAAAATAGTCGTTCTCTTCGACTACTTTTTGTTTCATTATGGCATGTGTTAATGAGTCAGAAAGACAAAGATAGATTGCATGTGCTATTTGCACATGCAATCTATATGGAGATTTCAACAATGCCCTCCGTGACTCTTTCTATAAAGCTCTTGGTGCTAGAGGGGTAGAGCAGACTATTCACGTCTGGACAAGCAGCATGCTAAGTAACAAAGCAATCACCACAGTCCTTCAGGGCAATCACCAGAACACTTTGCTTCAGAGCCGCCAGGGGGTGTTACCTCTTCTGTGGTACGTACTGGTGGTAAGTGCTTGCTGTGGTTGAACTGTGGAATGTGGATGTCAGGCGTATGCAGACGATTTTGTGATCCTGATTGGAGGCTATTATGGAGGACACATAACAGCAATATTCCAGGAGATTATCAACACTATCTACGAGTGGTGATTTGGGGAGATGTCTATCAACCCGGACAAAACTGGTTCCGTTCACAAGGAGGAGAAAAGTGGACTCTTTGAGGCCACCCTCCTTACTAGTCAAAATCATTCCATTTGCAGAGGAGGTTAAATATCTGGGCGTAATACTAGATAAGACACTAAACTGGAATGCACATATGGAAAGAATGATCAGCAGTGCTAAATTCTTCTTGTCGACATGCAAAAGTTACTGCGGAAAAAACTGGGGATTAAAACCCAAATTAATGTACTGGCTGGATGTGACGGTCATTAGATCAATGATCAAGTCTGAAGCCATTGTCTAGCATTTCAACGACGGTCAAAAAAGTGCGAGGTGCAAACTAACTAACTTGCAACGTCAAGCCTGGCCATCAGTGGGGGGTATTCGGCACCACTCCAACATTGGCCATGGAAAAACTTCTCGGGCTAATCCTTCTCCACATTTTGATGGAGAGGGAAGCCAAGTAGAGTATATACAATCTCCACAATACACAGGGGGGGGGGGGCGGTAGAGGGAGGTTAAATTGGAACCAAACCCACTGCCAATGCTGCAATTATCCGGCCAAGCTTTGCTGGGTATGCCTTCGGACATGATGCCCCTTGTCACCTACACTTATTCATCCTACAAGTTAAACCTTGCTATAAAGGAGAAGTGGGATCAGAATAAACTAAGGCTACTGAGCGGACACCATTGCTGGTACACGGATGGCTCAAAAACTCCCGAGAGAATGGGAACTGGGGCGTATGGTGGTGGCCTGGCAGACCGAATGCATACTGTGAATGGAAGATGATGAGAGTATAGAACATCTCCTGAGTGAATTTCCTGCAGCTAAAAAACTTAGATTTCAGAACTTCGGAAGAATACACTTTTGACCACCAGACTTTCACAAAATCTCAGAAGGTAATGGACTTTCTGAAAAGACGGGGTCTTCTGAGTGAACTTTAATTGATATTGAGGCACAATAGATCATGTGGGTCACTCAATATGGAAGAAACCAGGGAAACTATCTTAACTGGCTTATCTGACTCTGCTGCAGTATTACGCGATTTGCCTTACCTCCTGTTAATTCAAAGAATATCACTTCACAAAACCGAACTTCAGATGTGGTTCCTGGACTCCCCAGTTTTTATATAGAGTAAGAATTTTTCAAGTAAGGTGTCAGCACTGACAGCAGCAAAAGGAATTAGTAGGGACATGAGATAATATATCAAAAATCTAAGGGTATTCAACCTAGATCATACGATTCTACTTTACTATTTCTATTTTTCATCCAAGAGAAGATTATGTTAATTAGTCATTACCTTGAGGTTCGTTGGATTGACCAGTGATCTCTTGTTTAGGTTTGCCATCTCCTGATTGTTGGTTATTTTCCTCAAGCTTCCGAAACAAAGGTACTAGATCAACAATATTCATGTTATAAACCTGTTTAACAGCTTAATTTTTTACAACACCAATTTTAACACGAATGCTGATTTAAAGTCTCACCATTACTTACCCTGGTATAGTTTGTTACCCACGGAAGCTCCAGTATGTCCATTATTCTTTCCCGAAATATTAGAAAACTTATTGAACACATCAAAAAGTCTTACTTGCGGATCTCCAGTAGATTTTTCTGCAGGCTCTGCAAATTGCAATATCTGTTTAACCCCATCATTCTTCAATAGAGACCAGTTTTTTTTTGATTACGCATATAAGCTTACCTCCCTTACCTTTAGGTTTTCCTATCAACTCAAAAGAATCCACATGACCACCTGGTTTCTTAATTTCTGAGCTACTGCATTCGCCAGATTCAAGGTATGCACCATCTCCGTCACCTAAAAATTTTGAAACCCCAAATAGTGGATTTTGACAAAGCAGCAAATTGCACGACTCTCTCTATGTCGACGTTTCATCAATTTCAATCAAGCATCAAACTTTTTTTCTCGCATCCTGATGATGTTTGTTGCCAAATTAAACGAAACGTCTGCAGAGCTTGTAATTTGCTGTCTCTACCTTACTCACTATTGCCTTACTTACTACTTGATTTTGCTCTTAATTATTTGAGGTAAAATTTACCTTTAACATGACATAAATGATCCGAAGCTTTGTTATTGATATTTTGGTCTTGCTCTTGTGGTGCAGTCCCACTTTGAACAAATTCTTCACTTTCCTCTAAGCCAAGATGGCGAAAGTTATCTTCTTCTGAAATATTAAATAAACACCACAATTTTTCTGTCATCCATCTCGTTTCTTTCTTTTTTGAATAGTTTGAGAAAGTGATTTGGTTAGTTTTGAAGTCCTGATACTTTAAAGTTACCCAGTGTTTTAGAAAAATAATATGTTAAACTGACTAGTTAAAAAATGATATTAACGCCCAAAGTCGATAAAATTCCAAATTCAATTTTCAAAATCATATGTTTTTAACCTTAAGAATTTAATATGGTCATTCAAAGAGGCAATAAGCACCTGTTGACTATGTGTTCAAATTTATACATTGTTGATTTGCACCCTGCAACGTACTTGTAGTGAACATTGCAACTGACTGCTAAGAACTATTGTCAGTTATAGACGAAACAAAATGTGATGTAAATATCTGAAAAATTGGAAGAGAATTCTGAAAGTCAATTATAAAGGTTTATTATATAATATGTGAAGCATACGAATGGATTTTCCTCGTTGGCTTAATGCCGTCATGAATTCTAAAAGGCAACCCTACAAACTTTCCGGTTTAATAAACCTTGACGAGGCTTGACATCACGGTTACCATAGTGACCGACTGCGTAGCCAATAGAAATTCACTTCTCGCTTCAAAGGCTTATACTGAGTTGCAGACTTACATTTATTTCTCCTTCTAAGGCCCTACTAAATTAGGGAATATAATTTCCATAAAAATTTAACAGAAACATGGTTAAATTACCTTTCCTCAAACTGAGAAAGTAACTGAAAATAGTTAAAAAAAAAGTAAAAAAAAGTTAAAAATATGGATGCAATTTATTATTTTGGCAAGTTGCCAGGACACAATCTGTTGGGACTCATGATCTATTCAATGCAGCTCTTTTTTTTAGAATTTTTCTATTGCTGAGTCCTCAACTATTGAGGTTAATGTAAATAAAGACAGCTACTTAACACCTTTCTATGGATCTAAGTTTTAAAATGTGATCTCATGCAACGTCTACTTTCAATAGAAAAATGTTAGTAGAAAAGACCTTCTCTCACCCACTAATTTTTTATTTTTGTTTTAATTCTCAATAAAAAACAATTTTTTTGGTAGTTTTAATTGCATTTGTTGTGCAACAAGTTTTAAATTGTTAATTGCGCATATCGCCTCTTCATGCGGTTTTAAGTTTTAATTTTTTTAAAATTTGTGAAAACCGCCACTGAGGTACCATAAAGTTCAAAGTATTCCTTGCTCTTCTCTGGTTTCTTCTACTATTTGTTTTTACCTTATATTTAAAAGAATTGTTGATTTATTTACTAACAAGCCGATCAGAAAAACTTTATTTCTTACTTGCTGGTTTTTGCACAAATAACCTTACATACATCTTACCTTCAGATTCCTCGCTCCACTCCATTCCTGAGCTATTGCTTTCTTCAGATTCTAAATATGAATAGACAGAGAAATAATCGGTGTAAAAATTGGCGGATTGGGAGAAGGTAAAAAATTACACAACTCTCTTTTTTCATTGTTTAATTTAGTATCAAACTTCATATGATGAGGTTCGATGCAAAATAAAACGATACAAACACCAATTAGACCCCTACTCTATAAGCAGTACAGGGCAATTTATCGTCTATAACTGCGGCAGACATTATCAAAGGCGATAAGGCAATGGTACATCAAGTGCGCCGACACCCCGCGCCACCGTTACCCCCACCCCAGTCACTCCACTACAGCGCGACGGCGGGGGAATAAATACCACGGCGCTCACCACAGTCGAATCAGTCAACGTCGGAAAGCACAGGAAATCACTTCGCCCATTGCCTTTGCCTTTGATAAAGTATGACGCAGCTGTAGACGAAACGTCAGGAAGAAATCCACATAAAAGGTAAAAAATTACAGTTAAACTGCATAAAATATAAGGGTATAATATGAACATTAAAAGTACAGTAAGAAATAAAAAAATTAAATGCAAAGCATGGAAAGTAAAGTAAAGAAATCTGGAATAGTTAGAAGATTATAGAAAAAGGTATGTCCAGAGGAGAAAAATCGTTTAAAAGCTTTCAAAAATTTGCTAAAAGCTGTGCGTTATTCTTTCAATAAAAATTTATTTTTGACTCGTTAGATAAGATATATTTCTAGCCATTAGAATTATTTTTATTACATTATACCTTTAAAAAAAAAAAGTATTGGGAATCGTATTTTGGTTTGGTAAACTGTAGCCAAAACTGTCTTGGAAGGATGAAAACAATGCAAAGTGCAATATAGATCGATGAGCAAAGTATGTAAGGAAACAAAGTATTTAACGAAACATGACAAATAATAAGAATAAAGAAATGTGAAGAAACAAAAACCTTAAGAAAGAAAAAATAATCAAACTTACAAAATCACAAGTTAAAAATTGCAAAAGGTTTAAAGAAATGGCAAACGATGAAAATTATTAAGAAATATTTTCAAAATTTAAAATTTTTTGCTAAAATTCATCAAACAAATGTACAAACAAATGAATATTGTTATCTGACTTGTCTGTTTATTGAGTTACAATATCTAACAACCAACCGTATTTACCCACCACTATTTTGATCAAAGAAGGATGTAAATTGACTTCTTGTTGAAGCATTCAGTTGAGTCTCCTTCATTTTATAATTATCTAAGGTTAGTTTATCGTTGCTATAGAAATTTTTACCTCAAATTTACCCAACTTTATTATATCTTACCTTGAGATTCTTCACTTGACTCTATGCTATCTTCATGTCGGTGGGTGCGACTTACTGAATAGTGAGTTGTACTGCCTCCTGAAACAAACGTAATTTAGGTTAGCGAGGTTTAAAATGACCGATTTAGCCTTAAATGATGGCTGACAATTTTCTGTCACACTGTTCTTCGACAGGTTGCAGTATTCAGGACACCACAGCTTCCTTCTTTTATCCTGATTGGAAGATGCATTATATCCAGCAAGAGGATCCTGAATACATCGATTATGGCTAGAAGTTGTGTCATTCATCACGACATTTCCAAACTACTCGAGTTACTTTGGGTTTAACGTGATCATCAATGACAGCAACTCACCCTAATCACTACTCTGTTTGAGAACCAAAAATGGTAATCTAGTGAATAAGCAAATTGGGATATCCCTACACAGAAACTATAGTTAAGAAGCACTTTTTATATTTTGAACAATCACATTTTATCATTTCAATTCATTATTATTGCTATATGATTGCTTTTTTTGCATTTGCTTGCTTGCAAGAAGTTTATTTATAGTTTCTCTAGTTTCCCTTGTGCTATTGAAAGTCTTTGAAAAACTCATCCATTATATAATCCATTACACGTATGTGATTAGGTAGTTTTTGACTTTTTCTTACTTTATTATCTTATAATTTGTTCGATAGAGCTGGTAGCATTGGGAGCACCAGCTTTATCGGAAAGATTTAAGACGTCGGGGGAAAGGATGCAAGATGTCAGGGAAAGAATATTCTTAAAATTTATATTGCACAGTATGTGTATATTGCCATCATAAAATATTACTTACCACCGAAGTGTACTTTGTTACTTATCGATATTCCAGAATGTCCATTATTCTTTTCCGAAGCTTTAGAAAAAATATTAAATATATCAAGACACCTTGGTTGAGGATGTCCAGTAGATTTTGCTTCAGGATCTGCAAATTGAAATATCTGTTCAACCAAACATGTCAAAATAATTACATAAAATGATGTAGACTAAAATCAATAACTTAACTCCCTAGTTAGATAACTGAAAAATTAAGTTTCAGGGTAAATTGTCTTCTTTTTTTTTAATACCTTATTTTTTGCGAAAACTTACCCTTGGGTTCACAATCAGCATCCCCAGACATTCCATTGTTATCATGCCCCAAGTTTTCAGAGTCTATAGAAGACGCTCGATCAGATAAATCTGGAATAAAAATCATGTAAGTTACATGCTGCCTTACATGATATTATTTTCCTAGTGACCTTGACTACGATTTAGCGGTTCCTCAGACCCATCAAATATTTTCTCCTCATCTTCCAGATTGGTTCTCATATTGTGCTCTACTTTAACATCTACAGACCTTTGGTTATTACGCGGTGAATTGTCATCTTCGAGTTCCTTCAGTTCTTCTGTCTGATCCTGCTCCTCCTCTAAAGACTCTAAGATTGTTTAGTATCAACCAGTTAATTATCTAGTTATATGAGCTGTGATCTAGTTACCTTCAGAGTTATTGAAAAAACGGGATTGAGGCGCGTTGATTACTCCCCAAACTCCTCTGGATTCTAAAATGTTGAGGAAGTCTAATGCTATAATGTTCTACGTTGAGTACCCTTAAAAGGTTTACAGACAGAATTGCTAGTCAGATGGACATGACCTGTGTTCTCGATTAGAATTGCTGAAGCCAGATGTAAGGAAAAACAAGGACAGTGAGCAGTTTATCCAAAAGCAGAACTGTGACAAAAACACTGTTTCAGAAAGAACATTTTCAGAAGGGGTGAGAGTAAGGGTAAACAATCCGCTGTAAAGAGCTTCAACTACAAAGACAAATTGGGATATATATTTTACCCCGAAAATAATTTGACTAACTGAGACCTAGATTGTCTGGTAATGAGTTTCATCTTCCATTACGTCTCTAAGGCGTGGAGATCTGCAAATGCGGTCTTCATACCAAAAGCTGCGAAAAGTGACTACAATGTCATTAAATCGTTTAAACATCCTTTCTAATAAAAGCGTTAGAAAAGATAGTCGATAGGTACATTACAGAAATAATTTTAGCAAGAGAACCCATAAACAAAGATCAACATGCCTACAGTAAAGGGAAGTCGACCGACGCGGCTCTTCACTCTGTGGTGCATAAAACAGAGAAGGCATAGTCAAATAAAGAAGTGCTCTTTTTCGATATTGAGGGAGCATTCGACACATTCGACAAAGCCAGAACAAACAACATCTGTGAGGCCCTTAGGGCCCGGGGGATTCCAACACAGTTGGTAAGCTGGGTCAGATCGGCTATGGTCGAGGGCGGCTATCCACAAGGCAGCTGCTTATCACCTCTAATATGGTGTCTCTTAATGGACTTCTTCTGGAGAGGCTACAGACCGAGGGGTTCAGTGCGCAGGTGTATAAGGATGGCGGACTGCTCATGATACCAGGGAAGTTAGTCGGCAGCGTTTGTTGTCGAATGCAAAGGGCATGCAGAATAATAGAGCAATGGTGTACCGAGACAGGACTGTCAGTCAATGGCAAGACAGAGCTTATGCTCTACACGAGAAGGAGGAAAGCCACAGGATTCCGGTCACCCACGCTGTAGGCTGAACCTCTGCTGCTAAATCCTAAGGCTAAGTACCTGGAGGTGACCATCGACAGCGGGCTGACGTGGAAAAGTCACGTAGAAAAGGCATAAAATAAGGCAACGACACTGATATGGCAACTGAGCAGGGTAGTGGGCAGGAGGTGGGGTTTAAAGCCACACGTCCTGCCTTGACTTTACACTGCGGTAATCAGACCGAGGATATCCTATGGGTCCCTGGCCTGATGCCCAGCGGTGCACAGGGCCTGCTATGCGCTGAGGTTGACCAGATTGCAGAGAACAGTGTGCCTAGCCATAAAGTGTGCGTTCAGAACAATACCGGGAGCAGCTCTCAATGCCTTACTGGGTCTGCCGGAGCTTCCAATCTGGATGAGAAGGGACGCTATGGCTTCCTGCAGGAGGATGGATTGCTGCGAGCAGCGGAAGAATAAGTTATGGGAAACGGTCACATGCAGATCGCCAGCCTCATCCAGCAGTACATCCCTATTGTCCTGTCACAATAGGGGCGCCCTTGCGAGCTGAGACTAAAACAGCAATTTGAGATAAACATCTCAACAAGGGACGAATTCAAAGAAGAGCTGCTTCAGCAACCTTCTGAGAATAATCATGTATGGTATACAGACGGATCAAGAATGGCTGATTCACAATTGTCAGGAGCCGGAATACAAAAAGTAGGCCATGAAGAGGGCGAGAGCTTTCCCTTGGGAAGCCACATGACGGTTTTCCAGGCGGATGTGTTTTGTACTCGAAGTGGCCACACGACCAGAAGTCAAACAAGGTGCCGAACAGAACATCTTCATCTACTCCGACAGTCAAGCGGATCTGCGAGCCATCTGTAGGAACAGGGCGAGTTCAGAGCTCGTTCAGGACTGCAGGGATGCTCTAGAGTCACTGGCAGAAACAAAAAGGGTAAACTGGGATGGGTTCCTGGACATACGGGCTTTGAGAGAAACAAACGCGCCGATGAATCGGCCAAGCGTGGTTCCCAAACGTGCTTTACTGGACCAGAGCCATGTCTAGGTTAAGTAAAAGGTAAGTCTCTCTCACACTCTGAATGAGTGGGCCTGGTCGAGTACAGGGACAAACTGGACACAGTCAGGAATATGTAGACAGACCAAGAAAATCTACCCTAACTCGGATAGATCCAAGGCCTCGAGGCTACTTGGTAGAAGTCGGCAGCGTTTGGGAGTCCACTCGGCATTCGCTGTGGGGAAGGGGAATAGTCGTCATACCACTTTCTGGGAGTGTGCAATAGGTGCGCGCGACTGCGCCATAGGACACTAGGAGCCGCTTTTCTTCATCAAGAGGATCTTCCGACATTGAAATGGGACGGGATACTTTCCTTCATTAGATGGACGGTTCGATTCGTGGAGGGAATAAGGGCTTAGTCGATCGGGGATCTGTGAAAAGGACCTTTAAGGCCTCGTCGTAATGCTTCGCCCCCCCCAAGTCTACTACTACTACTACTAATTCATCCTCCATTAAAGACAGAATCAACAGAACTTGGAATGAAAAAACGCGTGCATGATACTGATTTCTTTTGAGACTTTTTTATGACGAATCATCAGAGGTGATTTAGGAAACTGATGCTAAACCTCGTGCCGAAGAAATGCTGGATACTGTGCATGAAGAGATGGTCACTCTAAGACGAAACCCTTGTTTGATACGTTTGAAACATTTCAATATATGGCCTGATGAAGGTAGAAATTATGGTGCTGCTAAAAGAGTCTTAGTAGTAAATTAAGTCAGAGGAACCTTCCGCAGAGGACACTCCGCAGACGTGAAGAAATTGCTAAGCCTTCTTTTTAGAAACGTTTTTCAATTGAAGCCCTTCTAGCTAATATCGAAAAAGTTCTTAGTGGTGTATACAGTAGTAACACTTTTAACTGTACTAGAGAAACTAAAATCCTATTTTAACTTAACTCCCTAGTTGGATAACAGAAAAATTAAGTTTCAGGGTAAATTGTCTTCTTTTTTAGTACCTTATATTTCTGCGAAAACTTACCCTTAGGTTCATAATCAGGCATTCCATTGTTATCATGCCACAAGTCTTCAGAGTCTATAGAAGACGCTTGATCAGATAAATCTGGAATAAAAAACCATGTAAGTTACATGCTGTCTCACATGATATTATTTCCCTAGTGACCTTGACTATTTAGCGGATCTTCAGGCCCATAAAATATTTTCTCCTCATCTTCCAGATTGGTTCTAATATTGTGCTCTACTTTAACATCTACAGACCTTTGGTTATTACGCGGTGAATTGTCATCTTCGAGTTCCTTCAGTTCTTCTGTCTGATCCTGCTCCTCCTCTAAAGACTCTAAGATTGTTTAATATCAACCAGTTAATTATCTAGTTATATGAGCTGTGATCTAGTTACCTTCAGAGTTATTGAAAAAACGGGATTGAGGCGCGTTGATTAGTCCCCAAACTCCTCTGGATTCTAAAATGTTGAGGAAGTCTAATGCTATAATGATCTACGTTGAGTACCCTTAAAAGGTTTAGAGACAGAACTGCTAGTCAGATGGACATGACCTGTGTTCTCGATTAGAATTGCTGAAGCCAGATGTAAGGAAAAACAAGGACAGTGAGCAGTTTATCCAAAAGCAGAACTATGACAAAAACACTGTTTCAGAAAGAACATTTTCAGAAGGGGTGAGAATAAGGGTAAACAATCCGCTGTAAAGAGCTTCAACTACAAAGACAAATTGGGATATATATTTACACAGACCTAGATTGTCTGGTAATGAGTTTCATCTTCCATTACGTCTCTATGGCGTGGAGATCTGCAAACGCGGTCTTCATACCAAAAGCTGCAAAAAGTGACTACAATGTCATTAAATCGTTTAAACATCCTTTCTAATAAAAACGTTAGAAAAGATAGTCGATAGGTACATTACAGAGGTAATTTTAGCAAGAGAACCCATAAACAAAGATCAACATGCCTACAGTAAAGGGAAGTCGACCGACGCGGCTCTTCACTCTGTGGTGCATAAAACAGAGAAGGCATACTCGAATAAAGAAGTGCTCTTTTTCGATATTGAGGGAGCATTCGACATATTCCACAAAGCCAGAACAAACAACATCTGTGAGGCCCTTAGGGCCCGGGGGATTCCAACACAGTTGGTAAGTTGGGTCAGATCGGCGATGGTCGAGGGCGGCTGTCCACAAGGCAGCTGTTTATCACCTCGAATATGGTGTTTCACTTCTTCTGGAGAGACTACAGACTGAGGGGTCAACCAGTCCGTCATCCGCAGGCGCATGCGGAAGACCGAATGGTTATGATACCAGGAAAGTTCGTCGGCACCGTTTGTGACCCAATGCAAAAAGAATGCAGAATAATAGAACACCAACCAAGACGAGACTGTCAGTCAATCCCGGCAAGGCAGAGCTTGTGCTCTACACCAAAAGGAGGAAACTACAGGATTCCAGTCACTCACGCTTTACGCGGAACCACTGCTGCTAAAGCCTGAGGCAAGGTACCTGGGGGTGATTATCGATAGCGAGCTGACCTGGAAAAGTCACGTAGAAAGGGCATGCAATGAGGCAACAACACTGATATGGCAACTGTGAAGGGCAATGGGCAGGAGGTGGGGTCTAAAGCCACACGTCCTGCACTGGCTCTATACTGCGGCAATCAGACCGAGGCTATCCTATAGGTCTGGTGGCCCCGGTGAAGTTGGCTAGACTGCAGAGAATAGTCTGCCTAACCATAATGAGTGCGCTCAGATCAACATCGGGAAGTAATGCCTTACCGGGTCTGCAGGAGCTTTCAATCTGGATGAAGGGGAAGGCGATGGCTTCCTGCAGGAGGATGGATTGCTGCGACCAGTGGAAGGAAACAGTCACGAGGAGCGTTCATACGCAGATCGTCAGCCTCATCCAGCGGGATATCCCAATTGTGATGTCGCAGGAGGGGCGCCCCTGCGATCGGCTGAGACTAGAACAGCCACTTGAGATAAACTCCAACAAGAGAAGAATTCAAAGAGAGCTGCTTCAGCAACTTTTTAAGGATAATCAGGTATGGTATGCAGACGGATCAAGAATGGCTGATTCACAGGCGTCAGGAGCAGGCCATAAAGAGGACGAGAGCTGTCCCTTGGGAAAACTACACGATGGTTTTCCAGGCGGAGGTGTTTTGCAATACTCTAAGTGCTCACACGACCAGAAGTCAAACAAGAAACAGAACAGAACATCTTCATCTACTCCGATAGTGAGGCGGCCCTGCGAGCCATCTGCAGAAACAGGACGAGTTCAAAGCTCGTTAAGGACTGCAGGGATATTCTAGAGTTAGTGGCAGAAACAAAAATAGTAACTCTGGCATGCGTTCCTCGACATAGGGGCATTAAGGAAACGAACGCGCCGTTGAATTGGCCAAGCGTGGTTTCCAGACGTACTTTACTGGGGCGAAACCATGTCTAGAAGTAAGAAATAGGTCCGTCTTTCACACTCTAAATGAGCGGGCATGGGAGAGTACAAGGTCAAACTGGACACAGTGAAGAATATGTAGACAAACCAAGGAAATCTACCCTCACCCGGATAGCACCAAGTCATCGAGGTAGAAGTCGGCAGCGTCTGGGAGTCCACTCTGCACCCGCTGTGGAGCAGGGGAAGAGTCGTCATACCACTTTCTGGGAGTGTGCCCGCCATAGGACACTTGCAACCTTTCTTCATCAAGAGGAGCTTCCGACACTGAAATGGGACGGGATACTTTCCTTCATTAGAGAGACGGGTCGACTCGTGGAGGGAATGGGGTTTTAGTCGATCGGGGATTTGTGAAAAGGATCTTTAAGGCTTCGTCACAATGCTTCGCTCCCCCCCCCCCCCCCAGTCTACTACTACTACTGCTACTACTACTAATGCATCCTCCATTAAAGACAGAATCAACAGAACTTGAAATGAAAAAACGCGTGTATGATACTGATTTCTTGTGAGACCTTTTTGTGATGAATCATCAGAGGTGCTTTAGGAAACTGATGTTAAACCTCGTGGCGAAGAAATGTTGGATACTGTGCACGAACAGATTATCACTCTAATAAGAAACCCTTCTAGAAACAGGGTACATGCTGCACAAGACCTAGTTTGATACGTTTGAAATATTTCAATATTTGGCCTGATGAAGGTAGAAATTATGGTGCTGCTAAATGAAGCTTAGTAGTGAATTACGTCTGAAGAACCCTTCACAGAGGACACTGAAGCACAAATAGCTACATGAAGAAATTGCTTAGCCTTCTTTTGAAGAACGTTTTACAATTGAAGCCCTTCTAGCTAATATCAAAAAAGTTCTTAGTGGTGTAATACACTTTTAACTGTAGATTTTGTGAAGACAGGACGCTAGAGTGGAGGAAAACATGGAGAATGTTCTGCCTGTAGCATTTTCGTCCAAGACCCACTAATCGAGGGAGAGAAAGAATGAATGTGATACGAGGAAATGTGGTAACAATGGTTTAGTCATACGGTAACAGCTGATAAACAGTGGATATCGTGTTTGGGTACATGGTCACTTTAGATATACAAAGTCTCGAGATTCTGGTTAATAGTTGTAAATTTGTTCTTTCTGCCATATTTTAGAAATTGTGTTGTTGTTGATAGAATTGTTCAGTTACTGGTAATGGAACTAAAGTGTAACGTTCTAGTACCACAAGAAAGAAAATGAAGAGTTCGATTTTGTTCGGTGGAGCTGTTAATTAGAAGATTGCGTTGATCGGAATTACAGCAGATGCTCCCTGAGTTCTCAAAAGAAGGATAGAAAAAAATATTCTTAAACTTATCTATTGGTATTAGTATTGTGTAATGGTGCATGAAGTCCTTTAGCAGTAATGCGACTAGTGCCGATCTAACGTGTCTCCATAAAAAATTACTTACCTTTGTATACTTTGTTATGTGCGGATAGCCCAGTATGTGCATTGTCCTTTCCATTAATATTAGTAAATTTATTATAAAAATCAATAAACCTTGGTTGAGGATCTCCAGCAGAGTTTACATCAGGTTCTGCAAATTGAAATATATGTTCTACCAGGTGCATGATCTTTATCTATGAATACCCTAAATTTAAGCCAGTATTCATGTTGACCTTTTTAACCGCTTCTCGTCTACTTTACAACTCAAACTGTTAGAGTAAATCATGTTGCTTTACAAGTTTTATTCGTTAGATTTAAACGACATTTCTAATGCACTGAAGCTGAAGAAGATCAAAAAATTGTCGACTTCTTCGGCTACTCTTTGTTTTATTGCGGCATGTATTAAAAGGCAAAGATAACTTGTGTTATTTTCCGAGCTATTCTCAAAGTTTTTATTTTTCACCAAGTTTATTCATAGCTTCTGTAGTTTCTATTTGGCTTTGAGAGTCTATGCAGAACTCATCAAATATACACTCCGCTCCAAAATTATGGAATTTTCAAAAACGTATATGAATTTCAATCTCCAATATTTTCCTTAAATGTTATTCGATATTAGTTTTTTTTACTCGTTGAAAGAGCATTCCTTGCTTAATAATACAGGGTACAAACAATGGAAAATAAATCAATATCCTACTGGGAGAGGCAATAGCTTGAAATCCATGTCGAAATCACTTCTTTTTAAAAAAATCTGTGGCAAAGGAGAAGAGTTTAAAATTTGCTTTTCCATCTGTTTTAGGTACTGCATGGCTCCCATACTAATACGTTTAATCGTTGTGTTTCAACTTTTAAATTTTTAGGAAATTTTAGCTTCTTCGTAAATGTCTGTCGAAAACATGATTTTTGTTAACCAATCCAATTATCCTCTTACAACGTTTCTTTGAAAAATGGCATCAACATGGGGTTACAAAAACTAATATAGGGTGAAATGAAAACCGCTTAATGGGTATCAAAAATGTATCAACAATGGAAAAATAAAGATCTTTTTAACGAGTTAAAGATGTAGAACATAACATAACCATTACTCTTATTAGTAGGGGAAGTCATGCGGTAACCAACACAGATAAAGAAGCCAAGGTAGGTCTCAACTTCTCTTTATTGCCACAGATTTTTTTAAATGTAGTGATTTCGACATGCTTTTAAATTTATTGCCTCTCCCAGTACATCATTGATTTATTTTTCATTGTTTGTTCCCTGAATTATTAAGCAAGGAATACACTTTCAATGGGTGAAAAAAAAACTTAATATCGAATAACATCTAAGGGAAATATTTGAGATTTAATTTGATTCACGTTTTTGAATACTCCATAATTTTGGAACGTAGTTTATGTTATGCTTAATATAATATTACCTTAGTTACTTTTATTAGGTACTTTTTGACTTTTTTGAACCGAGAACATTAGTTTTTATCAATATGCTAATCAATCATTACCTTGATGTTCATTGAATTGGCCAGTGTTTGGTTCGGATTTGCCATCCTCTGACTGGTGGTTATTTTCCTCAAGCTTACCAAACAAAGGTATTAGATCAGCTGAAATATCAGAGCTGAATTAAATAATTATTAATTAAATTTGTTAATATTGCACTCTTATCATATTCTTTGAATTATATCTATTGGCATTATTATTGTGTAATTCATTCAGTAGTATTATGAGGAGTGCCTATCTAAAATGTCCCCATAAAATATTACTTACCTTGGAATTTTTTGTTAGATAAAGATAACCCACTATGTCCATTATCCTTTCCCGAAATATTAGAAAAAACATTAAACCCATCAAGAAATCTTGGTTGAGGATCTCCAGAAGATTTTACATCAGGCTCTGCAAATTCAAATATCTATTCAACCAGATGCACGATCTTTATACGAACTGATTAAATGATGCTGCATACTTTTCAATTACCCTAAGTGTTCGAGTTGAAAATCTATTTAACCACTCCTCGTTTACTTTACAACTCTAGTTCTGTAAAATTATTAGGGTAATTTATGTTGCCATAAAAAGTTTAATATATGGTGGGTTATGAGGGAACAGGATAACCACATCACGCAGCATTTCAGTACATGCACCGTAACTTTAGGAACAAGGAAGGGAAAACAGAATTCGTCCTGATGATGCAGAAATACATCTGCGAAACGTAGACTAATTCTAATAGTTGTCTTCGTCATTTCGTCAGCCTGTTTAACTTATGGTACTGAGAAAATTTAGGTAGATGCGTAAATAGGTTTTATTCAATATATTTAGAGCACATACAGCGATTTGCGCTGGTTAACCCAAAAAATGGTCGACTTCCTCGACTACTCTTTGTTTCAATGCGGCATGTGCTAATGAGTCAGAGTGACAAAGACAGCTTGCATGTGCTAATTTCCGAGCTAATGCAGCCCTGTTCTGGAGGTCTTTATTTTTCAAGATATTCTGTTGGCTTTAAGAGCCTCTATAGAACGCATTTGATATACAGAGTGTTTCAGAAAAGTGCTGACCATCTTTTAGAGGGTTATGAAGGACGCCAAGTCATGCAACCTTTGCTTATAAATGTAAATCCGCAAGCGCACCGTTTTAGAGATACAGAGTGTCAAAGAAACATTTCTTTATGACTTTTTTGTTTATATTTCAGGAACTAATTGAGATAGAGAACTGAATTTGTGTTCAATGCTTGGACGTACTTTACGAGTGTTAAAGAGCGCTTTTTCATGTGTCAGTAGCGTAGATTTTGAGGTCCCCTGGAATTGCTTTGCCTCTAAATTTTACGGCACTAAAAAAATTGCACAATGTGAAAACCAATATATTCGACAGAAAAAAAGTACTCTTTTATATGCGTCCTTTTTTAGTTAATTGGTTATTTATGATAAAAAATGGGTAAAACAGCAAAAATTATTTCTCATATTTTGTTTTGTTTTTATCGCAAAGGCATTTCTTAACGTCAAAACCAATTTAGTGTCAAAAAATATTTCTTTGACACCTTATAATACGTCAAAAACGGTGTGTTTGCGAATACAGGTTCATAAGCAGCAAAAGTTGGATGGCTTGACGTCTTTTATAACCCTTTAAAGTTAGCGTTTTTGTAAAGCACCCTGTATTTGAGGCCTAATATTAGATATTTTTGAGTTTTTTAAACTGAAAACATTAATTTTTGTTATTTAGTCAATAAATAATTACCCTGATGCTCGTTGGATAGGCCGGTAGTTTTCTGTTCGGCATTGCCATCCCCAGATTGTTGGTAATGTTCCTCAAGGTTACGAAACAAAGGTGCTAAAATGTCATATCTGGATAAACTAATTATTAATTAAATTTGTTAATTTTGTGCTATTATCATACCCATGGAATAATCTATTGTTATTAGTATTGAGTAATAAAGGAATCAGATTGTTTTAGCAGTATTACGAATGTCAATCTAAAGTGTCACCGTAAAATATTCCTTACCATGGTACGCTTTGTTACCTACGAACGCTCCAGTATGTCCATTATTTTTTCCCGAAATATTAGAAAAAACATTAAAGGCATCAAGAAATCTTGCTTGAGGATCTCCAGTAGATTTTGCATCGGACTCTGCAAATTGAGATAAATATCCGTACAATCAGGTTTTTTACGAACAGTTGAGAGTTTTAACAAATTCAGTTTTAGGATAAATTGTCTTGTTTTTATTATTAACTTATTTTTTCGCGAAAAGTTACCATTAAGTTCGTAATCAGCATCCTCAGAGATCCCATTGTTATCATTCTCCAAGTCTTGCGATTCAGAGTCTATAGAAAGCGATAAATCTGGAATAGAAAACTATGTTACATGCTGCTTTACATCATATTATTTCCCTAGAAACCTCTACTATTTTGTGGTTTCTCAGACCCTTCAAATTTCTCTTCATCTTTGGGATTGGTTCTCGCATTGTGCTCTACTTTAACTTCCAGAGACTTTTGGTTTTTATCCGGTTTATTGCCATCTTCGAGTTCCTTCAGTTCTTCTGACCGATTTGTTGAATCCTGCCTCCCCTCTAGAGACTCTGAAGTTATTTTAAATATAATCCAGTTAACTATCTAGTTAAATCAAATGCAAGTTACCTTCAGTAGTAGACGATTCTTGGTCAAAATAATCTGAAAAAAAATAAGATTTTTGATGATCTTTCTTGCACTTTGGTGCACTGATTTTTCTGCTTCTCACCGATTTTCCTCAGCTGTCCTCCTGACTCATCTATCAAATCTTTCTGCTCTTCTTCCGCCTTTGATGTTAAATTAGGGGTATTTTCTTCACTTGCATGTTTTTCTCTTGACAAGACACCTTTATTTGATTTTCCTTTGAAAAAAACTTACATAAGGCACTAAGAAAATTATGCTTTTGACTGAGTCGCTTTGCAGAGTCTGAGATAGCTCTAAAAATGGCCGACTCTCTCGACCTGCCTTGCGCTTCCTTATGGCTCCTAGTGCCAGCCAGCTTGTATTTCTTCATTGTTTTCAATTTCACTTACACCAATAATACAAAAAAAATGTTCCTACTTTAGCAAAATTTAGTAATTTTACTCTGAGGTTCTTCGATTTGGTTAGAATTATAATTCGAAAATAAAATCAAATATTTCCGCGATTCTGCTTACCTTTCGTCGGTTTACCTTTGCCGTCCAGATACACGGGAACCCATAGAACTCTCGAATGACCTGAAATAAATAAAAAGCACACAAATAAACCTTATTTATTAAATTATCTTTTATATTCGGCAACTTTGAATTTGGCACCGCCTGCCAAAAGGACTTTCTTAAGATTAGGTACAATTTTTCTTCGTCTACTTACCCTTATGTTTCACCGTGGGGTTTCCTTTAGAAGAACTTGAGTTCCGAGTGTGATCGTCATCTATACAATTATATATACATTTTTTGGTGTTGAGAACAACATCCATAATTACCAACGAGCTAGCAGGTAATGGAGAGACCACTGACTTTTAAAATCTTGTCTTTCCTTTTTAGTTAGGAGAAGAGCAAAAATGATAAGACGTCACAATTAGCAAACATGGAGGACTTATGGCCATAAAATGAAACCAATTTTAGGCATTTCTTTCCTTCCTCCACATCATCTGCCAGCTCATTGCTAATTACTGTACAACTGCTAGTACATACTTAAAGAATTTCCATTTAACGTACCCTCCTCGTCTTGGGAATTGAATTGTGTTTCGTCATCTTCTAAAGCGCATACAGTTTTAAAATAATTTGCTATACACCTGACTTACCCAGCTTACCTTCCGATTTTTCGAATGATCTTGACCCTTCTAAGTCATCATAGTTTTCTGAAAGTTCTCACCCTCATAAAGTTAATAAACGAAATAGTAAATATTACCCATAGGTTTTTGTAGAGACCTCAGTTTTTCCAGTAGACTTAACACTTCGCTATGGGCACCTTGCTCACCATGGTAATCAGGTCCTGAAGGATCAATATTAGCTCTTATATTAAGCTCTTAATATCCCCTTACCCATAAGCTTCTTCAAGTCCGATATAGCATCGTCAGGGTGCTTGTAGTAAGTGCTGTAGGGGTCTGCAAATAAATTGATTGTGTCGTTATAATTTGTGTTTTAGTGTGGTACCACTTTCTTAGGACTAACCTCTATTATTTCCCTTCTCACCATTTGCATGGTTTGGCTCGATAGTCTTACCTACAACAGTGATAAGTTTGATGATGGAAATGTTACTTAAACCATCTACTTACCCCAATTAATGTGACTGTTTTTGCAAGTGACAGCAGTGATTGTTAAGGCAATAAAAACAAACTTAAATATGTTGTAAGGCATGTTTGTCACAAACACAAATTGAGGAAATTCGGCCTAAAACAAATTAGTTTTTCTGATGTTTTTACTATTTATTGATTTTTGAAACAATGGGTGTAACGAGCAATAAGATTTTCAGTAAACGCAATTGCGTCAGAGTCGATAGTGATATAGTGTGAGTGGGGTTTATTAATGGGGTAATAAACCCAAATTAATTCCAGACACAGCTTTAAAATTTAAAATAATGTGGTCGTTAATTTTAATAAATAATAAAAATTTACTTGTATTAATGGTTACGTATTATTGGTAAATAGTAGAGAGATGGAATCGTCGTTTACTTAAAAGTATTACTTAGACAATCAGATCATGCTTCTACTAATTTCTTAAAATAAAATAGTTTTTTCTACGACTGTTTAATAATATGGCTATTACTCATTAGTTTCTAATAGATAATAACATCTATTTCCTGCTCGTAACTAATAACATTACTGCAAAGTTTTTACTCACGGATTCAACTAATCAAGTGACAGATGCTTAGTAACATTATTATAACAAATTATAATAATATTTATAAATTAAAGTTAGTAAAAAAAGGTAAAAAAAAAAATGTATTAGGTCTGAATTCATATAACTGTCATTATTACATTAACATTACTACCAACCTCTGCCTAGAGATTGGTAACAATGTTAACCATTATTGAAAACAATGTTTCTATAGTAATAATTATGTTATTGGTAAGGTTAACAAGAGATGGATAAATCCAGCTTTAAAGAGTTCAAAAACGCAAAAGAGGGAGGATTCCAGTGGAGTGACAATGAGTGGCTAGTGGTAAGGCTAGTGGTAGTACTACTAAGAGTTAAACATTGAAGAGAATTTTTGGTCCAAGAAAATTGGAAACGTCTCGATGGGCCATTGTTGATTACAAGAAATGCCAAAAACGTAAAAAAAAATGTTTAATGAATTGTACGAATATTCTAAACTTTACAAAAGTTCAAAAACGAAATAAAAAAAATGAGGCTGAAAATAAAATAAATGAACCAAAAGAAGCAATAAGGCAAACAGTCGACAGAACCATTTGGTTCTTCTTTCTTAGCTTTAAAAACTCACAAAACAAAATGAGGTTGAAAATAAAATAAATGAACCAAAAGAAGCAATAAGGCAAACAGTCGACAGAACCATTTGGTTCTTCTTTCTTAGCTTTAAAAACTCACAAAACAAAGACAGTAGAGATAAAGAAATTTGGAAAGGGTAAAAAATTGATAAGTGAAATGAATAGTAAAAAATATAATATAAAGTACCTTTAAGAGTAAAAAACCAGATTAAAAAGCTGGAAACTTGACAAAACGAGCTAGAAACTTAAACAAATACAAAAAGGCAGAAGGAGTGTATTGTGGGAATAATAATCAAAGAATCATATACATCAATAACTATAAAGAATTGAAATTAGGGAAGGTGAGGCAAAGTACAGACAAAGAAAAGAGTACAAAATATATTAACAAGGCGCTAATTAGAAAGATCAAATTGCAGGAATAATAGGGAAGGGAATATATCCAAAACATGACAAATAATAAATGCGTTTTGTTGCAGACAAAAGTTACAGGAAATTTACAAACAAACAACAAATCTTAAAAATTATAAAAGTTTTGGAAACAATAAAAATTGAAATAAAAGAAAATACATCAAAAAAGTAAAAGCCAAACAGATGACAGAAACCCTTCTTTTTCTGCTTTTTTAGTTTTATAGATCCACAAGACAAAAACAGTAGAAATAATATTAAACCTGAAAAGTGTTAAAAATTATTAAGGAAAATGGAATGTATAAAATACAGTATTAAATAATAATTAAGGGTAAACACATTAGATTGAAAGGTGCAAACTTGAAAAAAAAAGTTCAAAAATTAAACAAATACAAAAAAAGCACAGTGGCGAAGCAGAAGGTATTTGTCAAATAAGAAAATCCATTTTACATCAAATAACTACAGATGATAAAAATATTTAAAAACTAGTAGAGATAAAAAGTAAATCCAAAAAGAAAGCACATGACAGTTACATATGAAATATGCATATGAAAATATAGGAAAGAGAAATAATGGAAGTATAGGAAAGAGGAAACTAAGTTGCTATCGAAAGAGTTGTAAACATCCTAAACATTTTAAAAAATTAATAAAAATTGAAATACAAAATAGGACTAAAAATAAAATTAATGAACCAAAAGAAGCAAAAAGGCAAACAGTTGACAGAGATATTTGTTTTCTTCTTTCTTAGCTTTAAAAATTCACAAAACAAAGGCAGTAGAAATAAAGAAATTTAAAAAGTGTGAAACATTGTTAAGTAAAATGAAAAGTATAAAATATAATACAAAGTACTATTAAGAGCAAAAAACCGCGCCAGAAAGTTGGGAACTTGATAAAACGAGCTCAAAAATGAAACAAATACAAATAAAAAAGGCGGAAATAGTGTATTGTGGGAATACTAAACAAGGACTACATAATATAATTATGTGAAAGGAAGAATCGAAATTAGAGAAAGTGAATTAAAGTACAGACGAAGAGAGTACAAAATATATTAACAGGGCGCTAATTAGAAAGAACAAGTTACAGGAACAATAGGGGAGGGAATACATTCAAAACATGAGAAATATTAAATGCATTTTGTTGCAGACGAAAGTTACAGGAAATTTACAAACAAACAACAAATCTTAAAAATTATAAAAGTTTTGAAAACAATAAAAATTGAAATAAAAGAAAATGAAACAAAAAAGTATAAGCGAAAGAGAAGACAGAAACCCTTATTTTTCTCCTTTCTTAATTTTAAAGATCCACAAGATAAAAACAGTAGAAATAATTAAATCTAAAAAGTGTTAAAAGTTATTAAGTAAAATGGAATTTATAAAGTACAGTATTAAATAATAATTAAGGGTAAACACATTAGATTGAGAGGTGCAAACTGGAAAAAAGAAGCTCAAACACTAAACAAATACAAAAAAGCATAGTGTGTATTGAGGGAAGATTAATCAAAGAATCCTAACTATAAATGATGTAGAGGATATTAGTCAAATAAGAAAAAAATTCATTTTACATCAACAATTACAGATACTTAGAAACATATTTAAAAACTAATTAGTAGAGAGAAGATAGCAAGTAAATCCAAAAAGAAAGTACATGACAAAAAATTATATGAAAATATAGGAAAAAGAAAGAAGGGAAGTATAGGAAAGAGGAAACTAAGTTGCCATCGAACGAGTTGAAAACATCCTAAACATGATAAAAAATTAAAATAAAAAATCATTAAAATTAATAAAAATTAAAATACAAAATCGGACTAAAAATAAAATAAATGAACCAAAATAGCAAAAAAGCAAACAGTCGACAGAGATATTTGGTTTTCTTCTTTCTTAGCTTTAAAAACTCTCAAAAAAGACAGTAGAAATAAAGAAATTTAAAAAGTGTAAAAACATTTTAAGTGAAATGAATTGTATAAAATATAATATAAAGTACAATTAAGAGTAAAAAAACGGATTAAAAAAACTGAAAACTTGATAAAACGAGGTCAAAAATGTAACAAATATAAAAAGGCAGAAAGAGTGTATTTTGGGAATCAAAGACTTCATAATACAATTTTGTGAAAGGAAAAATTGTTATTAGAGAAAGGGAATCAAAGTACAGACAAAGAAAAAATGACGAAATTGATTCACAGGACGATAATTAGAAAGAACAACTTGCAGGAATGATAAGGAAGGGATTACATTCAAAACATGAGAATATCAAATGCATTTTGTTGCAGACAAAGTCACACGAAATTTTATAAAAAAATACACAAAAGTCTGAAAAATTATAAAATTTTGGCAAACAATAAGAAGTGAAAAAAAAATAAAACAAAAAAGTAAAAGGCAACTAGATAACAGAGACCCTTGTTTTTCACCTTTCTTAGTTTTAAAGATCTACCAGACAAAAAATGTAGAAATAATTAAATCTAAAAAATATTGAAAATTATTAGGTAAAATGTATCGTATAAAGTACAGTATTAAATAATAATTAAGGGTAAATACATTAGATTGGAAAGCTGGAAACTTGAAAACAGAAGCTCAATAATTAAACAAATACAAAAAACAACAGTGTGTATTGAGGGAAGATTAATCAAAGAATCCTAACTATAAATAATGTAGAGAATAGAGAGATCGTCGAGTAAAAAAATCCATTATACATCAAACAACTACATATGATAAAAATATTTAAAAACTATTTAGTAGGAAGGAGATAACAAGTAACTACAAAAAGAAATCACATGACAGATAAATATATGAAAATATAGGAAAGGGCAAGAAAGGAAATATAGGAAAGGGGAAACTAAGTTGCCATGGAGAGAATTGTAAACATCCTAAACAATATATAAATTTAAAAAAATAATAAAAAGTTAATAAAATAAATTAACCAAAAGAAGCAAAAAGCAAACAGTTGGCAGAAACACAGCTTCTTGTTTCTTAGCTTCAGAGACTCCCAAAACAAAAATAGTAGAAATTTAAAAAGGGTTTTTAAAGTTTTACTTGGAAAAACGTGCTCAAAAAGCAAACATACACAAAAGGGCACAAAGGGTGTATTAGGGACTACTAGTCAAAGAATCACCACTATAAATTGAGGAGATATAATTACAGAAGGGCAAAATATCTATAAATACTAATTAATAGAAAGTGGCAAGAATTGCAAAAAACCCAGAAAAAATACAAATGAAAACAAAAAAAAAACATGTAGAGAGTCAGAAGAAAATTTTGCTTTACTCTATTCATTTTAAGAGAAAACGCAAAACGATACAAAATTTGGGTAGAAAAACTAAGTGAAATTCCAAAAAAAATAACTGACGAGGTAACAGTTGTCTTCAGAGATACGTAAATATGAGAATGAACAAAGAACTCAGTATGAATAGAATAGATATAATGAAAATTGTTAACTATAATAAAATTATGTAGTATAGGAAGGAAGAATTAAAATTAGAGAAGGTGAGTCACAATACAGGAGAGGAAAATAGTAAAAAATTTATTAGCAAGATCCTGATAAGAAAAAACAAGTAACAGGTTTAATAGAGAAGGGATGAGATTCAGAACGTAAATAAAAATAGATTTGTTTTGTTGCAGACACAAATTAAAAGAAATGTTGTGAAAATTGTTGCAAAAATCCTAATCATTATAAAAATTCAAAAAGTCATTTATAGTTGAAATAAAAAGTAAGATTGAAAATAAAATAAATTAACGAAAAGAAGCAAGAGGCAAGCGGAAAACTTAAACATTGTAAAAAATTATCAAGTAAAATGGAAAGTATAAAGTATTATTAAGAGAAAAAAACTCGATTACATACATTTACATTACTCGATTTATTATATGGAATAATTACAGAAGAGAAAAATTTAGAGATATCTGAAAAGTAATTAATACAAACGATAAAAGTAAATCCAAGTAAGTAAATAGAGGTAGCAAGTAAATGTAAAAGAGGCACATGACAGGCATAAATATATGAAAATATGCGAAAGAGAATGAAAAAAGTATCGAAAATGGAAAACTTGCACTCGAAAAAGTTGTAAAAAATAAAAATGTGTACAAAATTCCTAAACATTAAAAAAACAATAACGCAATAACAAGTAAAATAAGAAAACAGGACTAAGAATTATAGAGATTAACCAATAGAAGTAAAAGGCAAACAGTAGACAGAAATGCTATTTTCTGTTCTTTCTTAGCTTTAAAAAGTCACAAAGCAAAGACAGTAAATATAATAAAATTTAAAAAATGTAAAAAACTATTATATAGAATGTAAACTATAAAGTATTATTAATAGTAAAAAATTATATCTCAATACCCAAGTTTCTTACTCTTAACTCTTATTAACTTAACTGCCTCCTAAAAATGCAGTTTTTTTTTACCCTTAATGGTTCTGAAAACTTAAAAAAATATATAGAAGGGCACAATATGTATTGAGAGAATACTAATAATAGAAACATCACAATAAATGGTATAGAGGAGACTTGCCAAATTAGAAAATCCATTTTACATCGACAAATACTGATGACAGGAATTGGAGAAATGTCTAAACACTAAATAACTAAAAGAAAAACGGTAGCAAGTAAAAGCAAAAATTAAGCAAATTACAGGTATAAATATATGAAAATATAGTAAAAAGAAGGAAAGAAAGTATGGAAAAAGGAAAACTAACTTCCCATCAAGAGGTACCATTGTATTTGCGTTGCCACATAAAGAAAACTACAAAATACATGGCATAAATTTTATTTTTTTGTAAGCATTTATCACTAAGTACTACCCATTTACTACAAATTTCACAAAACATAAACCAGAAACAGACCCTTTAACGTTTTTTTTTATATCATGGTACAAAACCCCTTTTAGTAGTCGTCAGTAACAATGACGGTCAGCTTGTGTAAGTGACTAGGCATGTGATGGTGATAAATCTCGTGATGGGGTTGGTCATGCTTCTTGTTGTGGTGATGGTTGGATTGGAGACACTCTTCTTCTGAATATTCTTCTGTAAAACCAACAGAACCCTGTTCGTGGTTCTAACATAACTTGAGAGGTTTACTCACCGGAAGTTTTTCCAGTAGAGTCTAAATTTAAAGCAGAATCCTCTTGCGAGTCGAGATGGGAATTTAGTTGTTTCTCCAAATCTTTAGGGGACATTTTTGATTTCTTGTTGGTTTTTTCCATCATTTGATGCAAAGCCTCCTCTTTCATCAGCTCCTTTTCTAAAGAAGTAAAGGGAAATATTACTCTTTTGCAGAAGTCAGGATGAACAGCTGTCCGGGTGAGCAGATGTGAAAAACTTAGACATCTGTTTTTTTTTATATTGCCGAATAATGGAGAAGGGAAAAAATATACTTGAATTGAGAATTCAAGTTAATTTAGGTTAGAATGACGATAGGTCCTTACGTTTTTGCTGTGTTCTAGAACCGTGGTGCTTATTGCAATAAACAGCTTCCAGATTATTACGAATTATAGTATTGCTGCTAAACTTACTTCCAGAGTTCTCATGCTGCTTTCTAGAATTTTTAGCTGGTCGAGTTTCCTCTTCCTGACTCTCCATTAAACTGCCGTAAAGAGCTTCGCCACTTTCCAAACTCTCTTCACTTTCACCCTTGTGCTTCCTGCCTTCTCTCGACAATTTCAGCCCTTTGGATGATTTCACCTGCTCCTCATCTCTGCCCAGATTTTTTTTGCCATTTTGCTTGCTCGTCCTGCCCTTTTCCATCATTTCCTGTCTTTTCGAAGACATCATTTGTCCTAATGAATAATATAATTTAAATTATCAGGCATCTTATTGTTTTTAATGTTTGATTATTTTTCTATTTAAAATGCTGAAAGGTTGTAGAACTTACTTTCAGATTTCTTTTCTTTCCTAGGATTTTTAGTTGTACTTTCCTCTTCTTGACTCTCCATTGAACTGCCGTCAAGGGCTTCGCCACTTTCCAAACTCTCTTCACTTTCACCCTTGTGCTTCCTGCCTTTTCCCGACAATTCTTGCCTCCTGGATGATTTCAACTGCTCCTCATCACTGCCCGTATTTTTCTTGCTATCTTGCTTGTTCGACCTACCTTGTTCCCTCATTTCCTGTCTTTTCGAAGACATCATTTGTCCTGAAAATATGATTCGGATACTCAGGCGTCTTATTGTTTTTAATGTTTATATTTAAAATGCTGAAAATTTGTAAAACTTACTTTTAAATTTCTTCTGTTTTCTAGGATTTTTAGTTAGTCTACTTTCCTCTTCTTGACTCTCCATTAAACTGCCGTCAAGAGCTTCCCCACTTTCCATACTCTCTTCACTTTCACCCTTGTGCTCCCTGCCTTTTCCCGACAATTCCTGTCTCTTGGATGATTTCAACTGCTCGTCATCATTGCCCATATTTTTCTTGCTATCCTGCTTGCTCGTCTTCCGTTGTTCCGTCATTTCTTGTCTTTTCGAGGACATGATTTGCCCTGAAAATATGATTTGGATTCTCAGGCGTTTTATTGTTCTTAATATTTATATTTAAAATGCTGAAAATTTGTAAAACTTACTTTCAAATTTCTTCTGTTTTCTAGGATTTTTAGTTAGTCTAGTTTCCTCTTCTTGGCTCTCCATTAAACTGTTGTCAAGAGCTTTGCCACTTTCCACACTCTCCTCACTTTCTCCTATGTACCTGTCATTTCCCGATAATTTCAGATTCTTGGATGATTTCATCTGCTCCTCATTACTGCCCATATTTTTCCTACCATCTTGCCTGCTCGCCTTGCCTTGTTCCCTCATTTTCTGTCGTTTCGAAGACATCTTTTGCCCTGAAGAATAATGTGATTTGGATTATCAGGCATCTTATTGCATTTAACTTACTTTCAGATTTCTGACTATGGTTTCTAGAGGTTTTAGGGCTTTTGAAGTGGTGTGACCTCATTGTTCCTAGAATTTATAATTTTTTGTTAATTTTTTATCTACAATATGACTGCACTTTCAAATAGTTCCTTTAAAAGACACTTTTATACGTATATTACGTACCTCTATCTGATTCTTCCTCAGATTGTTCTTGTTCACCTGACTGTTGAAGCTTCATCATAGACTCATCTAAAATTATAGGTATTTTTTTTTTAAATAAAGCTTATTCATCGTAACTCTTTTTATTCGAGATTTACCAAGATCTCTTTTTGGCTTGGGTGGGGTATCCTCATCTGCAGCTTTTTCTTCAGAAACGCTTCGCTTCGGCCGATGTTCTTGCTTCTCAGCCTCTAATTGTGCATCATTTTCTAAAATAAAACTATTTTGTACCAGCAGTATAGAATATATGAAACAAAGATTGGTGTAATTCAAATCCCAGGTATCTATAACAGTATATTATCCAACAAGCATATAATTTAAGCCATCATTACCGAGGGTGTCGTTTGATAATAAGATGCTTAGCGAGTGGCGCAATACACCTGAGACAAAAGATTGTCGAGAATCGAGAGTTATCCAAAGAAAGGAGCACACGTCAATGAGAATATACCAGAAACTCAAAAATTAGCTCATATGAGTCCTGTAGAAGTCTGTTGAATTTTTAGGAGGAGTTCCTCACATTTAGTTAACCCCAGATGATGATCCAACGATAGTGGCTATTGATTCGAGGAATCAAATTACTACTAATATTGTGAAGCAAGGGATGTGCAAGATATGTGCAAGATAATAATTATGTAAACTATAGAAAATGATATAATGAATGTAACTGAGATATCTCTTTGATATTTCAAAGTTCAAGCTGTCCTGAAATTGGCCCAAAATGTAATGGAGCAGAGTGATATTTTGGATGACAAAAATCACAAAATATCGATTGAAATAGAAATTGAAGTGATGTGAGTGGTTCAGAGAGTTGGGACCAACACAACAAAATACAATAGGTACCAAATGAATTGAAGAATTCAGAGCAAATTTACTTTAACTCAGTAAATTAGTTCAATAAAGGACATGTGGTTCTAGGATATACGATTCGAGTGACTTTGCTGCAAAAGGTGACATTGTGGTAATTCAATTCAATGGCTCAATAATGGTCTTTATATGTTGAAGAAACAAGCATTCCTAACAAATCGGGGCGATGAGGGCAATAAAGTTTATTGACTCTTCAGTTGATACAGACTTATCTATGTCAAACACATCATGGAGATACCACGAATTGAATTGTTATTTCTTTAAGCATAAGAATTAGTCTCTGTCCATAACCAAGTTAGACTGCGAATGAAAAAGGTGACAATATGTCTGAACATGAGCAAAAGTGGTCAGTATTGCCATATATTTGAAGAATAGATCTAGAAATAAAGCTGTAGGGGAAGGAAATATTTGAAGAATAGATCTAGAAATGAAGCTGTAGGGGAGGAAATGCGATGCAGTGTTGACAAATCAAAATGCAACTAAGGCTTCAGCTCAAAACTTCGCAGAGCCATCAAATCCTTCTTAATACAATAACTTGGAAGAAGTCAAGGAGAAGGTTCTAGAGCAACCACCCAGACGTACTATTTAAAGAATAGATCTTCAAATTAAGCTGTAGGCTCTTGTGCAACTGAAGCACAGTATGAAACAGTGTTTTTCTAATTTTGACTTATAAAGTGGCAATTCTCTCTCTAAGTAGGTATTTGTAGTCAAAATTAGAAAAAATCTTGTATGAAACACGTAACGAAAAACCTTTTTTGTGTATCTCATTCAAATTGCGGGAACTCGCTGCGCTCGTCCCGCAAACATTCATTCGTTACACAAAATCGGACTTTTCGTAACTGGTTACATAAATAGCTATTATAGATCAAAGTGCTAACCTGAACTAAAGCTTCAGCTTAAAACCGCAGAGCCCTAAAACTCTCGTAGTGGCAACAGTAACTTGAAAAAAGTAAAGGAAGGAGTTCTAGCTGCTACCTCGACGTTCACAAAGAATTCCTAAACTCGAGCAGTTTCCTGACTGTATTATCTACCTTGTTAAAATATCATGGCCGATATAGTTTATCAAGAAGTACTGCCTTCTACTGATAATCAAAAGAAGGGTACAGGCCTTGGATGGGGAGTATTAATCGATCTAGATCATCAAGTTATGGGTATTGGTGGAAGGTTTTCCATGCAGAAGTGTTTGCAATACTCCAAGTGGCCACACGACCAGAAGTCAAACAAGGAGCAGAACAGAAGCAGGAACATCTGCAGGAACAGGACAGTTACAAAGCCCCATTCAAAACTGCAGGGATGCTCTCAATGCAACAACTCTGGGATGGGTTCCTGGATATAAGGCATAGAGCGCCGATAATTCGACCAAGCATGGTTCTCAGACGTGCTTTACTGGACCAGGGCCATGTCTAGGAGTAAGCAATAGGTACGTCTCTCACACTCTAAATGAGTGGGCATGGGAGAGTACAAGGGCAAACTGGACACAGTCAGGAGTATGTAGACAGACCAAGGAAATCTACCCTACCCGGAGAAATTCAAGCCCTCGTGGCTACTTGGGAGAAGTCGGCAGTACCTTGGGGACCTTATAGGAATCCTCACTGACCACTGCAGACTAAACACAGACACATGCACCTCCTAGAAATGGTAGACAGTCCACTCTGCAGCCACAATGGAGCAGGAGACTAATCATCATACCACTTTCTGGGACTGGGCTATAGGTGCACGGCGACTGCGCCACAGGACACTGGGAGCCGTCTTCCTCCATCCAGAGGACCTTCCGACTCTAAGGTGGGATGGGATACTCTCCCTCATTAAAGTGGCAAGGCTTTGCCCCCCCCCCACCCCCCCCCCCCCCAATGTCAACTACTATGGGTATTGGTGGATAAGCTAGATCGAAAACTGGTGCAATGCAAGTGGGAGTATCTCTGGTACAATGCACTCACTCTGAGATTAGAGTAAATTAAAAGGAAATGTAGAGTGGCAGTTGTTGAGGTTCATAGTAACACTACTCAATTCTTACTGAGTTCTCTTTTCTGCTTCCCTTGGGTGCGCTCATCTTTACACTCTTCCTCAGAAGTGCTTCGCTTCGAAACTTGGTGCCCCGGTTTCTCAGCCTCTGATTTGGGTTCCTTTGTCATGGGGGCATTTTCTAAAAGATTAATAAAATGTACCATTTCTCCTTACTATGGTTACAACAAATGCTTGAGCATGAGATGACTTGTGTAAAAACCAAAAATAAAAAAAATAAAGGTAAATAAACAGAAAATTTTCTTCACTGAACATTAAAAAATTAAATCGATTTAAAGCCATTGCTTTGGCATGATTTTGTAGTAATTTTGCTATAAATCTTACCAGGATCACTTTTTCGCTTCTGCTGTTGGGTGCCTTCAGTTTCAAGTCCTTCTTCAGGAATGATTCTCTTCAAAGATTCATGTCTCTCGGTCTGAGTCTCAGTGTTTAGTTTTGGGTCATTTCCAGTCTGACTGACTTCTAAAATAGCCCAAAGTTCAACACCGACTATCATTTATATATTTTTTGGATAGATACCTTTAGAGCCTCGATGATCATTTTTATGGTTTTTATGGTTATGCAGATGGTTGAAAAGAAGATTTGCGTTAGCAATGCTAACAACCACTAACATCACCCCAAAAAGCACGAAAACGTTCTTCGAAAACATTGCTTTCTGAGTTACTGGAGAACTGGAAGGAACTTAATTTTTGCCCATCTGGTTCTCCCCTTTTATACCGAATTAAAACAAAATTTGCATGCGGGGGTCGTTAATAATTTTTTATTGCAGCATAACACAAGATTTTGCTATTATTTTATGAGGTGAAATTACGATATGCAAATTCAATACAAATAAATATTTATCTGCAAATGTGCATAATGTTGGTTATTATCTATGACGTATACTTTGCAACATAGATTATTTGCCTAGCAATGACAGATAAATATATGAAAATATAAGAAAGAAAAAGAAGGGGAGTATAGGAAAGAGGAAACTAAGTTGCCATCAAAAGTGTTGTAAACATTATAAAAAATTAAAAGAAAATATAAAAATTGAAAGACAAAATAGGACTAAAAAATAAAACAAATTAACTTAACAAAAAAGAAGCAAAAAGCAAACAGTTGGCAGAAACACATCTTCTTTTTTCTTAGCTTCAAAGACTCCCAAAACAAAAATAGTAGAAATTTAAAAAGTCTAAATAATTATTAGGAAAAAATTAATTAACAAGGTGTAGTATAAACTACCATTAAGAGTAAAAAATTTGGATTGAGAAGCTGGGAACTTGGAAAAGCGTGCTCAAAAAGCAAACATGCACAAAAAGGCACCAAAGATGTATTGAGGGACTACTAGGCAAAGAATCATCACTATAAGTGGAGGAGATAAAATTATATAAGAGAGAAATTGGAGAAATGACTAATTAATAGAAAGTAGCAAGGATTGCAAAAAAACTCAGAAAAAATACAATTGAAAACAAAACAAAAAACATGTGGAGAGTCAGAAGAAAATTTTGCTTTACCTCATTCATTTTAAGAGAAAATATAAAACGATACAAAAATTGGGTAGAACAATTAAGGGAAATTCCAAAAAAAACTGACGAGTTAACCATTTTGTTCAGAGATACGTAAATATGAGAATGAGCAATGAACTCATTATGATACAAATAGAATAGATGTAATGAAAATTGATAACTATGATAAAATTATGTAGTATAGAAAGGAAGAAATGCAATTACAGAAGGAAAGTCACAATACAGGTGAAGAAAATGGTAAAAAATGTGTTAACAAGTTCCTGATAAAAAAAACAAGTAACAGGAATAATAAAGAAGGGAATAGATTCAAAACGTAAAAAAAATTAATTTGTTTTGTTGCAATAAGAAAACTTAAAAATTGTAAAAAATTATCAAATAAAATGGAAAGTATAGAGTGCCATTAAGAGTAAACAAAACTCGATTGAAAAGCTGAAAATTTGAAAAAAAAAACACCTCAACAAATTAAACAAAAAAAAAGGTACAAAGTGTGCATTGAGGGAGTACTAATCAAAAATTCATCAATCTAAATGATAAGAGGAGACTGCCACATTAAAAAATCTATTTTACATGGAATAATTACAGAATAGAAAATTTGAGGGATGTCTGAAAACTAATTAATAGAAAGGAGGTAGCAAGTAAATGTAAAAAAGCACATGAGAGGCATAAATATATGAAAATATGGGAAAGAAAAGGAAATTAAAACTAACTTGCGCTCGAAAAAAGCTGTAAGCAATGAAAATTTGTACAAAATTCCTAAACATTATAAAAAGACCAATAACGCAATAAAAAGTGAAATAATAGAATATGAATAAAAATTAAATAAATTAACCAATAGAAGTAAAAGGCAAGCAATAGGCAGGAATACTTTTTTCTGTTCTTTCTTAGCTTTAAAGAGTCACAAAACAAAGACAGTAAATATAATAAAATTAAAAAAATGTAAAAAAAGTATTATATAGAATGTAATCTATAAAGTATTATTAATAGTAAAAAATTGTATCTCAATACCCAAGTTTTTTTAACTCTTAACTCTTTAACTCCTAATTGAAACCAAGTTTTTTTTTACTCTTAATGGTTCTGCAAACTTAAAAAACGAGCTCAAATATTAAACAAATATAGAAGAGCATTGTATTGAGGGAATACTAATAATAAAATCATCACAATAAATGGTATAGAGGAGACTTCCCAAATTAGAAAAACCATTTTAAATAGAATAATTACCGAGGACAGGAATTGGAGAAATGTCTAAAAGCTAAATAGCCAATATAACAAAGGTAGCCAGTAAAAGCAAATGACAGTTATAAATATATGAAAATATAGTAAAGAGAAGGAAATGAAGTATGGGAAAGAGAAAACTAACTTCCCATCAAAAGAGGTGCCATGTTGGTACCATTGTATTTGCGTTGGGGAGAGGCATTTCCACATAAAGAAAACTACAAAATACATGGCATAAATTTAATTTTTTTGCAAGCTTTTATCACTAAGTACTACCCATTTACTACAAATTTCACAAAACATAAACATGAAACAGACCCTTTAACGTTTTTTTGTTTTTTTTATATCATGGTACAAAACCCCTTTTAGTAGTCGTCAGTAACAATGACGGTCAGCTTATGTAGGTGACTAGGCATGCATAACTATGATAAAATAATGTAGTATAGAAAGGAAGAAATGCAATTACAGAAGGTAAGTCACAATACAGGTGAAGAAAATGGTAAAAAATGTGTTAACAAGTTCCTGATAAAAAAAAACAAGTAACAGGAATAATAAAGAAGGGAATAGATTCAAAACGTAAAAAAAAAATTAATTTGTTTTGTTGCAATAAGAAAACTTAAAAATTGTAAAAAATTATCAAGTAAAATGGAAAGTATAGAGTGCCATTAAGAGTAAACAAACCTCGATTGAAAAGCTGGAAATTTAAAAAAAAAACACCTCAAAAAATTAAACAAAAAAAAAAAAGGTACAAAGTGTGCATTGAGGGAGTACTTATCAAAAAATCATCAATCTAAATGATATAGAGGAGACTGCCACATTAAAAAATCTATTTTACATGGAATAATTACAGAATAGAAAAATTGACGGTTGTCTGAAAACTAATTAATAGAAAGGAGGTAGCAAGTAAATGTAAAAAAGCACATGAGAGGCATAAATATATGAAAATATGGGAAAGAAAAGGAAATTAAAACTAACTTGCGCTCGAAAAAAGCTGTAAGCAATGAAAATTTGTACAAAATTCCTAAACATTATAAAAAGACCAATAACGCAATAAAAAGTGAAATAATAGAATATGAATAAAAAAATAAATAAATTAACCAATAGAAGTAAAAGGCAAGCAATAGGCAGGAATACTTTTTTCTGTTCTTTCTTAGCTTTAAAGAGTCACAAAACAAAGACACTAAATATAATAAAATTTAAGAAATGTAAAAAAAAATATTATATAGAATGTAAACTATAAAGTATTATTAATAGTAAAAAATTGTATCTCAATACCCAAGTTTTTTTTTAACTCTTAACTCTTTAACTCCTAATTGAAACCAAGTTTTTTTTTACTCTTAATGGTTCTGCAAACTTAAAAAACGAGCTAAAATATTAAACAAATATAGAAGAGCACTGAGGAAATACTAGTAATAAAATCATCACAATAAATGGTATAGAGGAGACTTCCCAAATTAGAAAAACCATTTTACATCGATTAATTACCGAGGACAGGAATTGGAGAAATGTCTAAAAGCTAAATAGCCAATATAACAAAGGTAGCCAGTAAAAGCAAATGACAGTTATAAATATATGAAAATATAGTAAAGAGAAGGAAATGAAGTATGGGAAAGAGAAAACTAACTTCCCATCAAAAGAGGTGCCATGTTGGTACCATTGTATTTGCGTTGGGGAGAGGCATTTCCACATAAAGAAAACTACAAAATACATGGCATAAATTTAATTTTTTTGCAAGCATTTATAACTAAGTACTACCCATTTACTACAAATTTCACAAATCTTAAACCTGAAATAGACCCTTTAACGTTTTGTTTTTTTTTTATATCATGGTTCAAAACCCCTCTAGTCGTCAGTAACAATGACGGTCAGCTTGTGTAGGTGACTAGGCATGTGATGGTGATAAATCTCGTGATGGGGTTGGTCATGCTTCTTGTTGTGGTGATGGTTGGATTGGAGACACTCTTCTTCTGAATATTCTTCTGTAAAACCAACAGAACCCTGTTCGTTGTTCTAACATAACTTGAGAGGTTTACTCACCGGAAGTTTTTCCAGTAGAGTCTAAATCTAAAGCAGGTTCCTCTTGCGAGTCGAGATCGGAATTTAGTTGTTTCTCCAAATCTTTAGGGGACATTTTTGATTTCTTGTTGGTTTTTTCCATCATTTGATGCAAAGCCTCCTCTTTCATCAGCTCCTTTTCTAAAGAAGTAAAGGGGAATATTACTCTTTTGCAGAAGTCAGGATGAACAGCTGTCGGGGTGAGCAGATGTGAAAAACTTAGACATCTGTTTTTTTTTATATTGTCGAATAATGGAGAAGGGACAAAAAAACTTGAATTGAGAATTCAAGTTAATTTAGGTTAGAATGACGATAGGTCCTTACGTTTTTGCTGTGTTCTAGAACCGTAGTGCTTATTGCAATAAACAACTTCCAGATTATTACGAATTATAGTATTGCTGCTAAACTTACTTCCAGAGTTCTCATGCTGCTTTCTAGAATTTTTAGCTGGTCGAGTTTCCTCTTCCTGACTCTCCATTAAACTGCCGTAAAGAGCTTCGCCACTTTCCAAACTCTCTTCACTTTCACCCTTGTGCTTCCTGCCTTCTCTCGACAATTTCAGCCCTTTGGATGATTTCACCTGCTCCTCATCTCTGCCCAGATTTTTCTTGCCATTTTGCTTGCTCATCCTGCCTTGTTCCATCATTTCCTGTCTTTTCGAAGACATCATTTGTCCTATTGAATAATATAATTTAAATTCTCAGGCGTCTTATTGTTTTTAATGTTTGATTATTTTTCTAATTACAATGCTGAAAGGTTGTAGAACTTACTTTCAGATTTCTTTGGTTTCCTAGGATTTTTAGTTGTGCTTTCCTCTTCTTGACTCTCCATTGAACTGCCGTCAAGGGCTTCGCCACTTTCCAAACTCTCTTCGCTTTCACCCTTGTGCTTCCTGCCTTTTCCCGACAATTCTTGCCTCCTGGACGATTTCAACTGCTCCTCATCACTGCCCGTATTTTTCTTGCTATCTCGCTTGCTCGTCCTACCTTGTTCCCTCATTTCCTGTCTTTTCGAAGACATCATTTGTCCTAATGAATAATATGATTTAAATTCTCAGGCGTCTTATAGTTTTTATATTTGATTATTTTTCTATTTAAAATGCTGAAAGGTTGTAGAACTTACTTTCAGATTTCTTTTGTTTCCTAGGATTTTTAGTTGTACTTTCCTCTTCTTCACTCTCCATTGAACTGCTGTCAAGGGCTTCGCCACTTTCCAAACTCTCTTCACTTTCACCCTTGTGCTTCCTGCCTTTTCCCGACAATTCTTGCCTCCTGGATGATTTCAACTGCCCCTCATCACTGCCCGTATTTTTCTTGCTATCTTGCTTGTTCGCCCTACCTTGTTCCCTCATTTCCTGTCTTTTCGAAGACATCATTTGTCCTGAAAATATAATTCGGTTACTCAGGCGTCTTATTGTTTTTAATGTTTATATTTAAAATGCTGAAAATTTGTAAAACGTACTTTCAGATTTCTTCTGTTTTCTAGGAATTTTAGTTGGTCTAGTTTCCTGTTCTTGGCTCTCCATTAAACTGTCGTCAACAGCCTCGCCACTTTCCAAACTCTCTTCACTTTCACCCTTGTGCTTCCTGCCTTTTCCCGACAATTCTTGCCTCTTGGATGATTTTAACTGCTCCTCATCATTGCCCATATTTTTCTTGCCATCTTGCTTGCTCGTTCTACCTTGTTTCATCATTTCTTGTCTTTTCGAAGACATGATTTGCCCTGAAAATATGATTCGGATTCTCAGGCGTCTTATTGTTTTTAATGTTTATATTTTAAATGTTGAATATTTGTAAAACTAACTTTCAGATTTCTTCTGTTCTCTAGGGTTTTTACTTAGTCTAGTTTCCTCTTCTTGGCTCTCCATTAAACTACCGTCAAGAGCTTCGCCACTTTCCATACTCTCTTCACTTTCACTCTTGTGCTCCCTGCCTTTTCCCGACAATTCCTGCCTCTTGGATGATTTCAACTGCTCGTCATCACTGGCCATATTTTGCTTGCCATCTTGCTTGCTCGTCCTACCTTGTTCCATCATTTCTTGTCTTTTCGAAGACATAATTTGCCCTGAAAATATGATTCGGATTCTCAGGCGTCTTATTGTTTTTAATGTTTATATTTAAAATGCTGAAAATTTGTAAAACTTACCTTCAGATTTCTTCTGTTTTCTAGAATTTTTAGTTGGTCTAATTTCCTCTTCTTGGCTCTCAATTAAACTCTCGTCAACAGCTTCGCCACTTTCCAAACTGTTTTCACTTCCTCCCTTGTACTTCCTGCCATTTCCCGATAATTCCTGCCTCTTGGATGACTTCCTCTGCTCCTCATCACTGCCCATATTTTTCCTACCATCTTGCCTGCTCGTCCTGCCTTGTTCCCTCATTTTTTCTCGTTTCGAAGACATTATTTGCCCTGAAGAATAATATGATTTGGATTATCAGGCATCTTATTGCCTTTAAAAATTCTTAGCGTTCGTTGGAACTTACTTTCCGATTTATGACTATTGCTTCTAGAGGTTTTAGGTCTTTTTAAGAGGTGTGACCTCATTGTTCCTAGAATTTACAATTTTTTTGTTCAATTTGTATCCACAAGATGACTGCACTTTTGAGTCGTTCCTTTAAAAGACACTTTAATACGTATATTACGTACCTCTATCTGATTCTTCCTCAGATTGTTCTTGTTCACCTGACTGTTGAAGCTTCATCATAGACTCATCTAAAATTTTAATGATTTTTTTTTAAATAAAGCTTATCCATCGTAACTATTTATTCAACATTTACCAAGAACTCTTTTTGGCTTGTGTGGAGTATCTTCATCTACAGATTTTTCTTCAGAAACGCTTCGCTTCGGCCTATGTTCTTGTTTCTCAGCCTCTTGTGCATCATTTTCTAAAATATATCAATTTTATACAAGCATACAAGAAACAAAAATTGGTGCAATTCAAATCCCAGATTTCTATAATAGTATATTATCCAACAAGCATATAACGTAGACCATCATTACCGAAGGTGTCGTTTGAGCCTACATGATTAGCGAGTGGCGGAAGTCACTTGAGACAAAAGATTGTCGAGAATCGAGAGTTATCCAAAGACCAGTGACTCCACACGTCAATAAGAATACGCCAGAACCTCAAAAATTGGCTGATGTGAGGCCTGTTGTATTCCTAAGATTGGTTCCTCTCATTCAGTTAACCACAGATGATGATCCAATGATAGTGGCTAATGATTTGAGGAATCAAATTACTAGTAATTTTGTGAAGATCGAACTAATGCAAGATAATGATTATGTAAACTATAGAAAATTAGTATAATGAATGAAACTGACATATCTCAAGTTCAAAGTTCAAGCTGTCCTGAAATTAGCCCAAAATGTAATGAGGGAGAGTGATATTTTGGATGATAAAAATTACAAAATATCGATTGAAATAGAAATGAAAGTGATGTGAGTGGGTCAGAGATTTGGGACCAACACATTCACATACCACAGGTATCAAATGAAAAAAATATTTCAGAGCAAGTTTACTTTAACTCAGAAAAATGTTTTAAAGAAAAGATGGTTTAAAGAAAGGAAGAAGAAAAGTTTAAAGAAAGATGGGTGTACGATTCGAGTGACTTTGCTGCAAAAGGTGATATTGTGGTAATTCAATGGCTCAATATTGGTCTTTATATGTTGAAGAAGCAAGCATTCCTAACAAATAGGTGCCGTGAGGACAATAAAGTTTATTGACTCTTGAGTTGATACACACTTATCTATGTCAAAAACATCATGGAGATCACACGAAATGTTTTGTTTATTTCCTTAAGCATAAGAATTAGTCTCTGCCCATAACCAAGTTGGACCGCAAATGAAAAAGGTGACAATATGTCTAAACATAAGCAAAAGTGGTCAATATTGCCATATATTTGAAGAGTAGATCTAGAAATAAAGCTGTAGGGGAGGAAAATGCGATACAGTGTTGAAAAATCAAAATGCAACTAAGGCTTCGGCTCAAAAATTTGCAGAGCCTTCAAACCCTAGTAATAACAATAACTTGGAAGAAGTCAAGGAGGAGGTTTTAGAGCAACTATCCAGACGTACTATTTGAAGAATAGATCTCCTTTTTTAGTTGTGGGCTATTGTGCAACTGAAGGAAAATGTGAAACGATGCTTATAGATCAAAGGGCAGCTAAGCCTTCAGTTTAAAACTGCAGAGCCATAAAACTCTCGTAGTGGCAACAGTAACTTTGTCGGAAACTCCTCCATCGAGAGGAGCTTCCGACTGTGCGATGGGACGGGATTCCCTCCTCCATTAGAGGGACAGGTCGACTCGTGGAGGGACGGAGGGCCTAGGTGGAATAGGGATGGGTGAATCGGGGGACTGTGAAAAAAGGACTAGTTGGTAGTGGTGAACAAGCTAGATCGAAAACTGGTGCAATGCAAGTGGGAGTATCTCTGGTACAATGCACTCACTCTGAGATTAGAGTAAATTAAATGGAAATGTAGAGTCTTTTTGAGAAAATCTACTCAATTCTTACTGAGTTCTCTTTTCTGCTTTCCTTGGGTGCGCTCATCTTTACACTCTTCCTCAGAAGTGCTTCGCTTCGAAACTTGGTGCCCCGGTTTCACACCCTCTGATTTGGGTTCCTTTGTCATGGGGGCATTTTTTAAAAGATTAATAAAATATACCATTTCTCCTTACTATGGTTACAACAAATGCTTGAGCATTTGTATGCAAGCAAAGTAATAACTTGTGTAAAAACCATAAAAAAAAGGTAAATTAACAGAACATTTTCTTCACTGACCATAATAAAATTAAATCGATTTAAAGCCATTGCTTTGGCATGATTTTTTAATAATTTTGCTATAAATCTTACCAGGATCACTTTTTGGCTTCTGCTGTTGGGTGCCTTCAGTTTTAAGTCCTTCTTCAGGAATGATTCTCTTCAAAGATTCATGTCCCTCGGTCTGAGTCTCAGTGTTTAGTTTTGGGTCATTTCCAGTCTGACTCACTTCTAAAATAGCCCAAAGTTCAACACAGACTATCATTTATATATTTTTTGCATATATACCTTTAGGGCCTCGATGATCATTTTTATGGTTATGCAGATGGTTGAAAAGAGGATTGGCGTTAGCAATGCTAACAACCACTAACATCACCCCAAAAAGCACCAAAACGTTCTTCGAAAACATTTCTTTCTGAGTTACTGGAGAACTGGAAGGAACTTAATTTTTGCCCATCTGGTTCTCCCCTTTTATACCGAATTAAAACAAAATTTGCATGCGGGTGTCGTTAATAATTTTTTATTGCAGCATAACACAAGATTTTGCTATTATTTTATGAGGTGAAATTACGATATGCAAATTCAATACAAATAAATATTTATCTGCAAATGTGCATAATGTTGGCTATTATCTATGACGTATACTTTGCAACATAGATTATTTGTCTAGCAATGGCTTACGTAGATTTTTTGTTAATGGGTTAAGCCCTTATGAATATTGGTTGAAATAACTAAAGGTACACTACGTCACTTATTTAATAATTTTTTGGTTTTCAGGTAGCTAGAGGTATATGATTTGAAGAAATAAGTTACGATTTTCAAATAAAATACCCAGCATATTGTTACATATTACATTATATTATTATTATAGTATAATAGATTTTTTAGAAATCTTAAACTAAAATATACTGAGAACGACTAATTGCTACGCGCCTTCGTCAACTTTTTAATAATCGGTAGGCAAAGAAAATTACTAAACAAAAACTGAACAAAAATAAATTAAATAAAACCAGTTGCAAGAAGTTAAGAAGGTAGTGACTTCTAAGAGAAACGTTAATAATTTTGAATAATCCTAAAAAAAACGAAAAAAAGGGAAGAGAAGAACAATGTAGACAGACAACGTGGTATGCAGAAATCCTAAATGTGAGAAATAATTAGTGAAAAAGGACAGGTCATGTGAGAGAATTAGGCACTAAGAGGGACAAAATTATGATCTTAAGAAATACGTAACGTACAAAGACAAGGTATTAATTAATTCTCGTTAAGAATGTTATGTTATATAAATTGTTCTTTTTTTTAATAACATTTTATTGTAATTCTTCCTGTGGCCGTTGCTTCTTCATTTTCCTGACACCATATATTTTGGTGAGTTTCTTTCATTGCTTCTAATTTTTTCTAAAGTTTATCATTTCTTTTTCTTTAAAACTATTCATTTTTCCTCAGATCGTTAATCTCTCGTTTGTTTATTTGTTTAAATGTTAGTCTATCTACCTCCTCTTATCACATTTCTTTCACACACCTACCAGTAATTTTGCATCTTCTTAGTATTCTGTATGTTATAGCTAATTTAAATTTTCTTATTTTTACATTAAAAAAAGATATCAAACTAAAATATGTTGAGAGCGACTCAAGGAAGGACAAGAAAATCATAATATGTAATAATATACAAGTCTTTCATTAAAAAAGTCTAACTTCATGTCATTTTTTGGGTCAATGGTTAATTGAACTGTTTTTGAACCCACTCCAGTTGTTGCTAAAACTATTCAAGTGGTACGCTACATTCATCAGCAGTGTGATCAGCATCTTGTGAATATTTATGAAAATGGAAAATATATAGGTGTAACTGTTTATGCAATAATATGTAAACGTCCTTATGCGTCTAATAGAATGTAGTCGAATAACCGAGACATAGTGAAAAGCATTCTAGGTTTTGTTATACAAAAGTATAATAGAATCTACACACCTAAAATCCTATCTTTAAAATACCCACGAATAGACCTTATTATGACTTATTCTTAACTTAGACATGTTTGATCTGTGGCGGAACTTCATCCACCGGCTCGCGGGTGACAGCGCCGAAACTTCACCCACCGACTCACAGGTGGCAGTATTAGTCGAAATCCTTCATAACATTACACCGCCTTTCCTGCGCCGAATTTGTGTTCAAATACAAGTTCCTTGTCTGAATATCTCAGGTCATCCCAGTAATGTTTCCCTGAATAACAAAAATGTTTTCTGAGAATGCATTTGCCATCCATGGCTCATCATTTACAACACCATAAGCGAAACATCTTGTACTTTTACACGACGTTTCGAGCAACGGAATCTCTGTTCGTTTTCAACTGAGCCAAATATCCGGCCAATAGGAATGGTGTGCGTGGTTAGCTGTGTTAGTACATAAGCAAGTAGCTTCGAGCTCAATGCTCAGTTTCACTTGAAAACGAGCACTTTCACTTGAAAACGAGTAGAGATTCCACTGCTCGAAACGTCGTGTAAAAAACTCAATAAAGACAATGGAAGTTCAAAATGTTTCGCTTAATAGTACATCATTGTCTACCACCTTTAAACAAACATTTACAACACCATAATTGGTGACCCTCGACAAAAGCAACACGCAATCTTAAGAGCACAAAGCCGCAACAAGGATCGCTTCAACGTCACGACGCTACCAGAGCATCTCTCTCGTACTTACGGTACGCAGCATCCAGTAAACTCCTTCTTCACTCAGTGCAACGCGGAATAATCTCACACACATCACTCTTTGGTATCATTCTCGGGAACACTGGCACATTCTTTATCACTCACCTCGCTTCACACAGCAACACAATTTCGTCCCCTCAGTTCGCAAAAAGAGCCTCGCTTCTCTCCCATAGCCATCATACATCCTCCGTCCTCGGTGTCACTGGGAGGGAAGTATTGTGACGGAACTTCATACACCGGCTTACAGGTGGCAGCGCCGAAACTTCACCCACCGACTCACGGGTGGCAGCATTAGTCGAAAACCTTCATAACATCACACCGCCTTTCCTCGCCGAATTTGTCTTCAATTACAAGTTCCATATATGAACTTTCACCCCGGCGTATAAAGGCAGAGGTCTACCACTGACGAGTCCAAGTTAGACCTCGGGCCGAAACACCAACACCACATACGTGTCCATATAGGGATCTGAGATCGTCCCAGTGGTGTTTCCCTGAATAACAAAACTTTTTCCTGGGAATATTTGTTATTAAAGAATTTTTAGTTCCTATGATTAAAGCATTTTTTTTTATTTTGTGTGTTAGGTTCATTTTCTCCTCATAAATGTGAGCTTTAATATGCCCCTTTATTAGGCCTGATGTAGAAGTAGAAATTATCTAAAAAGGAAGACGTTGAGTACAGATTAACAAACAATTATTTTTCTTCTGCTTAACAGTTTGTTGTATCTTCCAAAACTTCCTTTGAAATTCAAATTTGAAAATAGAAAAGTCAAATTACAACATACATCTAAATTTGAGTTCGCTATTTTCAAACTTGAATTTCTACCAGTCTCTTAGAGAAAAAAATTGACTTATTCTACGATTTTCCTGTAAAATGGGTGCAATTTCGATATTCGCGCTGCGACTTCTTTGCAGAATCCCTATCTTTTCTAATATTCCAAGACAAAGAATTTTCTTTTCCTTCAAAGACGTTTCAATTGACTTCCTCTCCTATCCTTAACACAGCTCAGGTTTTCCATAATGTGGTAAACCAAAAAATCCTTCCTGCGGAGCAAAAGCATTCCGTAAAAACTATTGGACGAATTAAATGTCGCAGAAACAAAAGAAATAAAGCGGACGGGGGCGACATTCCGGGTTCATCCCTTCATAAAAATATTTCCCGTTTTATGTTTGCAGCCGGGCAGTAACTGTTGGAGAGGAAATAAAAGCCGAACAAGGCCAAAAAGTCGGGATCCGGGATTTCTGGCCGTCGTTCGCGTTGGTTCGTTCGTTTCGACGAAATGTCGACGTCGAGTGGCAAGGCCGTTTTGTTCTTTGCTTATGGGACGGCCAGAATGGGCCCCAAGGCAAGGACGCAGTAATTTCCACCAACGGAAACTATAGCACCGATATTTTGACTAAAACATTTTTTTTCCAAAAATTCTCAATTTTTTCAGTATTTTCAATATTCTCAGTTTTATTCGCAATATTACAAACTCTCCTGAATAAAGATAATATATTTAGAATTCGAAGTAAGATAGGTTGAAGGGGCAGGTAGAGGAATCATGAAGCGACCACTGATAAACTTATGGTGAGTGGATACTGGATACAGTGAATTGAAGAGGTTTGCGTGCATTACACACGTATCTATCATGTGTATCATACATATAAACAACCAAACTTCTGCACAATAAAATGGCTCTTAGAGGAATCCCTAGGCGTCATGAAAATGAGGTGTCTAATGTGGGCCACATTGAAGGGGGGCCTCTACCAGCAAGAAGTAGACCCCCTAGCGACTCCAAGAGTTATATTATCAAACCGTTGACATTCTAGTGGCAGAGGTGTCATCGACATACAAGCGCAACATATTTGAGTCCTCAATCTATGATGATCGGATGCAGAAGTCCAGGCTGGCAACAGTTGTTGACTCAACGCAAACTAATTATTTTTATAGTTTATAACACTTCTCTTTGAGATGGAAAGGAAACGCACTATTCAAGCGTCATGTAAATCTGATTTCAACCATTTCAATGCATTATCTCTCAACTCACATCTTTCGAGTTTGCAAAGCGGCGACTAGTGACAGACATAGTCAAAAGCCTTTGTTAGGTCAAAGAGAACAACCGAAGCCCATTAAGGTCAACATGTAGTTCTTCTAATAACTCAAATATTCAAGCTCTTCCAAAACCCAAATGGAGACAAGGTTATGATACAATGTTTCTCCAGAAAGGACGTCATTCTACCTGCTATAGGTGTGTTCCAATGGCTTTTTTTGCTATTAAAATCAGACATGGCTTGACTCTATTCCCAAAATGTCCAGCATTCTTTTTCTTCCCATCTCTCTCTACATTATCTCATATAATATGGTTAGCTTTCTCGGGGCATCTTTTCCTTCTATGAAAAGAAAAATCCAACCACTCGTACGTCGGTGGTTGACGTGAAGATTTCTTAGGCAATTGCTGATGGTGGTTGGCCCGGTGTCGATGACAAAGGCGCACTCTTTTAGCATACATTTAAGAATCTTTCAAGCAGTACCAATATATGCAAAGAATAAAATGAAAAATTTTGAAACTATTTTTTATATATTAAGTTAACATTTTTGCCAAAAATTGTGTTACAAGGAGTTATTTTCTGTGATATACCTACCGGAATGGTTTCAGTCTTTGGTTTATACTTGGAGTCATTTACCGGTGGTGCAAAGCTCCTTCTCGCTCGCAGCATCCTCTCTAGTAATAGCCGGCAAAACAGCTAATCTATATTCATAGCGGTCGCGCCCCCTGCTCCCCTTGATCTCCCCCGCCCCGGTCATATGTATAGAATATACCAGTGACGGCTCTATCTCGGTGGCCATCTGTTGGGTTGACCGGGAACCACATTTTCTCCTATTTGCTAAAGTCTACTTTCTATATCCTTATGCTATTCTTCTGTAATACAAATGTAAAAAAGTAATCATGATTTTATGGTGTTGGATTTACCGTAGAGGTATGTTAAAGATCATCGAAATGTACCGCAAATGGGGAGGAAATATGCAGGAGTCCTGTTTTTTTTTAAACTTTTTTAAGGACATTTTTATTACAAGGCAGTAAAAGAATAGTTGGTTTAAGTCAAATAGAAATCTTTATTTCTATCAGTAACTTGCCGACGTTTTGACTTTATTTAGGTCTTCAGTGTTGCCAACAGTCACATGGAAATTCTATATCAAGAAGGTCATAAATTAGTAGTATTATAAGACAAGGTTGTTTCATTATTATGTAGTTCATAACCTCAGTATATAGGTATGTAAATGATATGTAATTTCTCAACTACTAGATTCGATAAAGTTACAAGTGTTACAACAGAAAATTATCCAAATGTGGATGAAGCTCTGCAACAAAACCGCCAATATGAGGACATCATGGAGTCTAGTGCGTCTGATAACAGGCTAACATCTGACGTTTTTACCTCACTTGCCATCAACTCTCAATAAAATCCCACCGAAAACCACTACCTTGATCTCCTCTTCTTCATTTTCTTCATTTTTAAGCATGTCATATACAACTCATTCACTTATTTTTGACATCTCGTTATCTATGAAATCATATTCATTTTTTTATGTCTATTTCCTTTCAGCATATGCTGAGAAGAAAGGATAAAAATGTCAAAATTAGATTTGCAACGCCCACATGATGTCAATAATAAGTAAATAGATTATATGTTGCTACGTTTAAGAGGTGCAGCGAAAAATGGATCATTATTCGTATTACTCGTAGTGGTATTCAATGTGAGTGGACTTGTACAGTCCTCCATCGCAACCTGCAGTCTATTTTGGCTCACTACAAGTGTTGCCACCAAGGTTTCCCCTGCTAGCTCCACTAATTGTCATCGTTATGCCCAGACCCTCAACAAATCTGATGATTCTTTCGGGCAACACTGAGTTTGCATCTTGAGGCTCAATAATCGGGTTTCTGAACACTGAGTATTTCGATCTGGCAATAGCCAGGAATGCTTGGAGGACGATGCAATAGCATCGTCCTCCAAGCACAGCCGACACTCCGTGTTTTCGGACAGTCCGAGTCTGTGTATGTGAAATCTTAGGTTTGTCTACAATCCAGTGTCCTGTCTACAGTCCAGTGGCCACTCTGATTTGTCTCCTATTTAGTCTGAGGAATGTTAGCCCTCCCTATTCCCGTGACAAATTTTTTGGAGTGTGATAGTCCGGGCAGGTTCTCCCACCAGTCCTGGGACTTTGCATTGCTCCATTTCTGGAGTTCAACCTTGAGCAGAGAGTATGGGACTCGCAGTGCCGGGTCAGGCCCTACGAGTGCAGGCCTCTCTCCTGGTTAGAGAGTCGGCCTTCTCATGCCTATGTGACCACGATGGCCCGGGATCCATATCAGCGTGACGCTGTTCTCCTGCGATAGTGTGTTCAGAGTCCTATGGCAGTTCCAAACAGTTTTAGAATTGCAGCGCAAAGACATCCAACTATCCGAACAGATTTTTATTGATCTACTGTATCCTCTCTCCTCTAATAGGTGTATCTCTGCCTGAAACACTATGGTGAATCGGCCCAGGCTCTCCGCTATGCAGATGCCATCCGATCTTCCGTACACTCCGGAGCCAGCCCCTTCGTGGATCATTAACAGAATCTTTTTTCTCCAAGTTCCTCCTGCCTCGCTCAAGTTTGTTCCTTAACTTCACGCAAACAACTTCGATATCACCATCACCGAATCAGACTTATGTTTCTCCATATAACCTACTGCATTAGTAGCTGCATAATCTCTTTTTTTATTATTTTCATTAAGTTTCCTTTAATCTTGTTTCAGGTCATTGCTGCTCGTTTTTTTATCATCCAGAGCCTCTACGTTACCACCATTTTCAGAATCTATTTCGCGGTCTTTGCCGATGCGACAACGTCGGTTAAACGATCTGTTGAAATGGAAAGAAAGTTGAAATTGAAAGATTCGTTCTGTTGCTCAAACTAGAAGATTCGTTCTGTTCTTCGAAAATTGAAGAGTGCCGTTCTTCAGGCCCCGAGCACTTTGTCAGTCATAGAAAAACTTTTGCTGGTTTCTTGGAAGAGCTTTATCTTGTATTTTACAATTTGAGCCAGAAAATCTTTTTCTTCAGTCTGTGGTTTTGCTTTGTCAAGGTCGCTTGCAACAGGCATTCTGGAATAGCTGTAGCTGTTGTTCATCGTTCATTGTATCTAGAGGAAGGTTCTCTCACTTGCTTTTAATTACTTTGAAATGTCAACTTTGATTAAAAAATGCAGTTGTGTTTCTGTGTCTTCATCTTCTTCTTCTTCCTCGTCTTCTTCACTACAGCGTTCTTCAATTTTTTTACAAAAAGATTCAGAACTCAATGATAAGGATGTTAATGAATACAATAAACTCCACAAGAATATATTACGAAAGGAACATACTGAATGAGAAAACAAAGACCAAAACTTGATCGAGATTGAAATCAGGCTAAAAAGATGGAAATAATACATCCAAGAATTACTCGAAGATACATTAAGAACTAAATGACCCCCTACTGGTCATAAATAACAAACGAGAAAGTTGAAATAGCGATTGGGCGACTTAGAGATGAGAAATCGCCAGGACTTGATGATGTGCATGGATACATTTTAAAACTGAGATCTCAGATCACAGCACTCACTAAGCTATTTAAAATAGTACATTGTTTAACGAGTGACGAAAATAGCAGTTTCTCTCGCTTAGGAGGTTGGAAATCAACTGGAGTAGCTGAAGGATACCTGGAAGAATCGGAAAACCAATGAAAACATTTTTGTAACAAAATTCTTAGCGTCTCTTCAAGTTCAACAACTCCTACTTCAAATGACACCACCTTGCAGAACAGTCAGTTACAACAACAGTCATCAATTTCAAACGAAACCGTCATGCAGAACAGTCAGTTGCCACAGTTATGTTCAGCGATTAATTTATAAAATGCTACAAACTGCTCGTTTACCATAAATATCTACAATAATAAAACATATTAAGAGTTTGTTTTTATTACTTTTAAGTTTTTCTTATCACTTTAATGTTCATTTATTATTTATATTAAATACAACTTAGCTCTTATTAATTTTTTCTTTACTTGGAGGAAAAAATATTCTTCCTTACTCGCGCGAAAAGTGGTTTTCTCGCATCCCTCAGCACGCTTCATCCACCGACTCACAGGTGGTAGCATTAGTCAAAATCCTTCTTAATATCACGCTTCCTTTCCCGCGCCGAATTTGTCTTCCAATACAAGTTCCAACTATGAACTCTCACCCCGGTGTATAAGGCAGGGATCTACCATGTCTTACTAACGAGTCCAAAGTAGACCCCGAGACGAAATGCCAACATCACATATAATCCATTCAGTTATTTCGGTCGTCAAGTAGGCGTTGGAAATCTGACCTATTTCACCCGGTATAACATGACTGACAGTGACAGTAATTAATAATTAGTTTGAGGTTAAGGTTATTGTTTACTGTTGTGCTCACAAAGTTGCCAGATGACTTCATTAGTTCAAACTTTTAATAATAATGATTACTAACCTAGAATCTAGTATAAAAAATGGGCCAGAGCTCAACGCTAGCAAGAATACTATATTTTATTAATGTATTTTAAAAATTAATCTTTCACAACCATAATAGTTATTGAGGCTAATAAGTGTATCTTTATGTTTACGAATAATCGTAACACGTTTTTAAACAATTATTGATTAATTCAAACTTTAAAATTATTACAAGTTATTAATAAAAATGAATAAAACAGAAATACATCTGACTACTCTAACGTCTATGCCAATTCTGTCCTTTGGTCGTTGCTTCAATCAGGGACTGCCGGGGATGAGTTGCTTCGTCTGCAATTGTCTATTTGCAAGCTAAACGAGACATGGCTGGATTCGAACATAACTCCTCCATCGCTAATTGGCATGCATGGGTTGAACTACTTGCGTTTCATCAACAGGGTTGACTGTAACAAGTGGAGCACGTCTTCTCAGGAACTGGATTTTCTCAAATTTCTTTTGCTAAAGCAACGAAATGTGAGGTAGCATGCGATAGAAATTATTACAGTTATAACAAGCCAAAGGGACCATCTTGAATATCGAGTATGCAATTGAGTTGTCTCAAGAGATTTTTCCTGTGAAGCTTGAAGCTGAAGTTCATGTAGTCTATCCAAAGGGATTTTCTCTAACTTCGGTTTTTCCACGTCTAAAACTGAGATATTGTTAGCTCTGATGTTGTTCAAAATTACAAGATGGCCACGAGAAACATTCTTTTCGTTTTTATACTGGTAGCTTGAAGCCTGGTGGGACAACAATGACATAGGACCCTTTTAGCATTGAAACTTTACTTTCTACGCATTTTGTCTGCACTTGTCACACTGTCTCGTGGCATGGGAAGATACCGATGTAATGGCTGGGATCAATTTCCTCAAGTATTGACTGCTGGACATGTGTGGGTGTCAGCTGGCAGTTGTCCAAATTATGGCTGATCGACATCATTGAAGTAATGCAATCAGGGGGTGTTCATGTATGGGTAGAAGCTGGTTCTTCTTGCAGAAGTAGTTCGGCGGCAGGTCAACGCACTGCTCTTCTTGGTATTGGTAATGGGTGTTGCTCAAAATAAGATACGTCGTGGGAGTGATTATGATGGACTGATTTTTGTTGGGTACGGGGAACAGATGATATAATTCGAATGTATCAGAGTGCACCAACGGAAAATCTAGTGAGAATATAATCCTGTTTTCTACTGCATAAACACTTACTTCTACTACACTATAGTATTTTAGAAAATCTGAATCGTTAAGTAGGAGTTGAGAATTTCCATGAAACTTATGAAATTCGTCAATGATTTCTTTTAGATCGTCTGGCGTGATAGTGCTTCTGTGTAATATTTTTAAATATGCGAAACTGATTGCATTTTCGATGTCACTAAGAAAGTTCAGAATAGAGTCCAAATTTAGCTTGATTTGGTCTAGTATTTCGCGAATTTCCAAATAATGAATGTAGCCGGATCTGGTTTTGCTTAGCTCTTTCACAATTTGGTTTATTTTATTTTCAATAGCTTGCTGATTGAAGGAGACAATTGACATAGTCTTATTAGTATTATTCATTATACTATAGGTTAAGGATATTTGTTTATTTACTTTATTTATGATTTTATTTTGCTTACTTTCTAGGTCTAAAATATTTTGATGAATTTCGTTTGCGTCATCTTCGTCTAAATTTCCAGTAATATATTTAATAAGAGAACCCATGGGATTAATTAAACCCCTTTTTACTCTGCTGGGTTGAGAAAGAGAGTTCATTTTTTGAGTGACTGCGTTTACTTCGTAACGTAAATGATTATACGCCTCGTAAAGAGGGAGTCTATTTACAGGCGTACTATTATTTATCGTAAGTTCTAGTTCTTGGTATTGTCTAGTTATGGTTTTACGTGGTTTTGCAGAAGTGTTAGATGGATATACTGGAGAAAGGTGTGTGAAGCCACTTTGATTTTTGCAGTTTATACGGCAGGATACCTGGGTTGGATTTCAGATTCTGAATTTGAACCTTCTGTTCCTGTGTCGGGTGCAGTAGCATCGTGCAAAATAGAGTCATCAATCTGCAAAACAGGAGCCGATGTCATTTTCCTAGGAGGCTTGAATATTTGCTTATGATAAGTGTTTTGCGTGGTAGTAACGGTAAGGTCGTTGGTCTTTAGAATATGTTCAGATGCATATAATGGGTTAAGCTTAGCTTGCCTTTCCGTCAATTTTCTGTAACCAATTGTGCCAGGTTACACATTAGCTGGGTCAGATCTTTTTTCGTTGGATTTTGTGATTACAATGTCTTTATTTTGAGACGTTTTCTCATGAATATTTCGATACATTTCTTTCATTGATTCTCTATGCTGATTTAGCTGATTATTAACTATGGTAGTATTATTGTCGATATCGATTGGATCTTTTAGTTGAAGATGACCGAACATTAAGTCTATTGGTTTCTGTTTTGTGGTGGAATGTATTGAATTGTTGTAGCCGACTACAGCTAAATGAAGTTTTTCGAATGGACTGAGATGGGGCTTAGAAAGAGTCAGTGCACGCATGTGTTCAATAAGGGTAGAGTGGAATCTTTCCACTATCGCGTTGCTATTAGGGTTTAGGGGCATTGTAAAGTGCCAATTGATCTTATATAGTTTTGCAAAGTCTTTGATAAGACTTTGATTGAATTCCGTACCATTGTCGGACACCATGTTTTCAGGAATCTTGTAATTAGAAACGAACTGCAAGAGGGACTGATAATCATATAGAGCTGACAATGTGGGTAGAATGAAAGCTTGACCAAACAAAAAGCCACATTATTATTGAATTTAAATGTGTCTACATGCACAGTTTCAAAAGGCTTTGTTGGTGTAGGTGTTAATTGAAGTTTTACAAGAGGTGGATGAGGTTCATATTTTATTTGTTGACATATGATACAGTTGTTTATAAAGTTTCTCACGTCATCACTCATTTTTTGCCAATAAAAGCGATATTTCAGTTCTTCTATAGTCTCACGTATTCCTCTATGATTTGTTATACCTTCGTGTTGTTCTTTAATTAAGGTTTTTTGTCGTTCGTCTTTCGTTATATCCACGAGTAATTTGTTGTATTTGAGAAGTTTGTAAGATGAATACTTGAAAGTTTGTGGTAAGAATTGACACATTTTTTTGTAAAATTGATCATCTACGTCATTTTCAAAGTAAAAGATATATTGTCTTTTGGGCTCTACATATTGTTTAAGGAACTGGACTACTTGGGCTTCAAAAGAATCGTCTGTAACGTAAAGGTGCCATCTTGTTCTATTTACAGGGGTTTTAAAAATTTTCTTTATCATCATTCTTGGATTAGTTGGTACTTTTATTACTGCGATTTGACACAAAAAATAGTTTAATGGTCTTTCAGTAATATTTATTGTAAGAATGGGGTTTTCAGCACTCGTATGTACAGTTTCGATATCGTCATTGTCTTCTGGGTCAACCTGACCAATTATTGACTGATTATCGGTCGCTTCTTCTTCATTTTCGGGTGGTGTGTTAAGTCTATTGTCTTGGTCTAGTATGGGATTCTCATTATATTGTCTCATATAACGTAGAATAGGGAGTTCTTCTGAATTGTCGACGTCGCCGTTTGTTTCGTAAACGTTTAACTCGATTCTCGATAAAGCATCGGCATTTGTATTTTTTTGCCTTTTTTATAAATAATGTCGTATTCGAATTCTTCAAGTTTGAGCCGCCAACGAACTAAACGTGAATTAGGTTCTTTAAGATTCATTAGCCATTGCAAAGGTTGATGATCCGTAATTATTTTAAATTTTCTCCCGAAAAGGTATGGCCGAAAATATTTCGTTCCCCAAACTATTGCCAAAAGTTCTTTCTCTATAACAGAATAATTTTGCTCGGCTGTATTCAGGGTTCTTGACGCATACGCAATTGGCTTGTCTTGTCCAATTGGTCCTTGAGATAATATACAACCTATGGCAAAATTACTTGCATCTGTGGTAAGATTGAACTCTTTTGAGAAATTGGGATATTGTAATAATGGTTCGTTTGTCAGAATCATTTTACAATCGTCAAAGGTCTTGATGTAAACGGGGTCGTTTATGTTAATAGTCGCACCTTTTCGCAAGCAGTTAGTGAATGGTTTTGTCAACTTTGCGAAATTCGGAATGAATTTGCGGTAGTAACCTAATAGGCCAAGAAACGATTTTATATCTTTAGTTGTTTTAGGAATAGGATAGTTTACTATAGCGTTTATCTTGTCCGGATTAGGTTTAATACCGTCAGGTGTGATGATGTGCCCGAGAAATGCTACTTCTTTTCGTAGAAATTCCGATTTGTATAATTGCACTTTTAAATTGTCGTCGCGTAGTTTCTGAAAGACTTGTTTTAAGTTAACGATGTGTTCTTGCAAAAATGTTGAAAACACAATGATATCGTCCATATAGACAAAGTAAATTTTATTTTGAACATCTTTTAAAACGTTATCCATTACCCTTTGAAAGGTGGCTGGGGCATTTTTTAACCCGAAGGTCATTCGCAGAAACTCGTAATGCCCATTCTCTACATTAAAAGCGGTTTTTTTTACGTCATCAGGGTGCATTTCGATTTGATGGAAGCCGCTTGCCAGATCAAGGGTGGTAAAATATTGGCAGCGCCCTAATTTGTCTAAAATGTCGGATATATTTGGTATGGGGTATTTGTCATCAATGGTTCGATCATTGATCTTTCTATAATCTACGCACATTCTCCATTTTTTCTGACCAGATGCATCAGCTTTTTTTTGGCACTATCCAGATTGGTGAGGACCATGGTGATTCACTAGGTCGAATAATGCCTTGTTTCAGCATGTCATTGATTTGCCTTTTGGCTTCTGGTTTATGAATAAATGGATAACGGTATGTCTTTGTGCACACAGGGTTTTCATCAATGGTCTTAATTCTGTGTGTCTTTACCTGATTTGTAAAAGTGAGAGGAGAGTTTTCGCGGTGGAAAATGTCGGAGAAATTTTGACATGATTTTTCGATATGAAATTTTTCTTCTAGATTCATATGACTTGTTCTTGTGAGATTCTTGATCTCAGATTTTTTTTATGAATTCATTAGGAGTTTTTTCGATAGTTATATTAAATATGCCAAATTGTTGCTTGTGAAAGCTATCCACGGGTATGGGGGCATATAACTGAATATCTTGGACTTCATTTGTGTTATTTTGAATTTCTACTGGCGCATACCCATTAACGGCGGTTGTTAAACACGCTGGGATTTTACAGTTGAAAATATCTGTTTCTCTGATTATAATTTCTCCATCTGGAACTGATACTGGGACTTTAAAAGTCTCGACATTATAGGGGTCTATACGGGTAAAAAATCATAATTTAGATTTTGATTCATAGTGAGATAAAGGTATCTCAGCCTCAGGTGTTTTGAGGGTATTGTTTCGAAGGTCTATTTGTACATTTAGGTCTTTGAGGGTTTCGTATCCTATGAGACCATAAAAAAACTGGTGAAATTTAAAAAGGTAAAATTTGATATTTTTATTCGACATAAACTCGTTAAAGGATGGGACGTCAACACAGAAATCACGGTTAGTCGTGTGAAATACTGAGGACACCGTAAAAGGTTCTTTTCTGACAAAATTTTGAAAATATCTTTCAGCGATTTCAGGATTAAGAAAAGATTTAGTGGCTCCCGTATCGATTAAGAGTTTCAAGGGTGGACTTAATATTTTGATTATGGGAGGTCCATTTTGTCATAAATAGAATGGAGTTCTATGTTATTTTGTCGTTTGGCTCGGTTTCGCAAAAATTCTGCTGTTCATAGGTCATGTTTTGAGAACTACTGTTCTGGTCGGATGTGTCAGTAACCTCAGTGATAGTTGGCTATCGTTCATTTTCATTCATTCTTCTTGTTCGAATTGGTTGTGAGAATAATAGTAAGGTTCAGGATACGCGTAAGAAGTTGAATGCTCAGAAGGATCAAAATAATAAAATGCGTTGGGCGATGTGCCTATATTATACATTTGGAATTGATTATTTTGAGGTCTAAAAGATCTTAACGTGCCGTGTGAAATGCCACTCATAGGGACTGGTTTTGGGAGGTTTTGAGCTCTCTGTTGATTAGGTTTCCAAACGTTAGTGGGATTTTTTGGTGAGTTAAATGTTTTTTCGCCGGGAAACTTTTGTGGAGGTATATTCCTAAGTTGTATGGTGTTTTGGGGGTTTTGATTGTGCGGAAATTGTGTAGATATTTGAGGCAACACAAGTTGTGGTTGAGTGAAGTTGGGCATATATTGAAAATTTGGCAAAAAGTAATTTTGCGGTTGAACAAACTGTCTTGGATTCTGATGCAGATTACTGTAAAATACAGAAATCGATTTTTAGCCGTCGGTACTATGAAAACGCTGTTTTCAACCTTTTAAAACGACTGATACCATCATTTCGCAAGCTCTAATTGTGTCCATCCACAGGCTAGTTTCGCCGTTTACGGCTCATCAGTGATCTTTGACACACTTAGAGCTTCCGAAATGTCGAAACAGCTTCCGAAAGCCTCACTGATGAGCCGTAAACCGCGAAACTAGTCTGTGGATGGACACAATTAGAGCTTGCGAAATGATGGTATCTGTCTTGGATTCTGTTTGCCTTTGTTCAAGGACAAACTGTTCTCGTTTCGAGAAGAATTTTGTAAGTGTCTAATGTTACTTTCAGATATTATATGCTGCCTAGCTTCTGCTAAGTCCAATGGTTTCATTGCACGAACTGTGGAACCAAGAGGTTCTCTCAAGCCTGCCAGGAATATTTTTAATGCATGTACATTATAAAAATCTTTCTTGACACGAGCAGAATTTATATTTAACGGATCACTGTAGGTATCGACGTAATTGTGTAATGCACTCAAATTTGACATGACGCGAGTGTGAAATTGCAAAGAACTTTCATTTAGGTGTTGTCTTAATTGGTCTAAATCAAACAGTAAGGCAGTTTCGTCACGTTGGTCACCGAAATGGGCGATAAGCGCTGATTTTACAGTTTTCCAATCTTTGGTAACGCAAATGCTATAAACTTCGCGAGCTTTTCCTATTAATTTAGCATAAATGCCATAGATAACTGTTAGATTTTGAACACACTCGGTGTGTTCGCTAAATAAGCTGATAATTCTAGTTTATTTCCGTCAAATTTCGGAATGATTTCTAAAAGCTTTATATCGAAATTTGGAGGTGCCATTATAGGAATTTTCTCACAAATTGCTAAGTTATTGAATAACTTTTCTAAATTAAAATTATCTAAATTAGTTGTGTTTTCTGCAGTAGAATCACGATCAATATCTAGCTCGTTTTCACTATTTTCCGCAGTGGAATTTGATGAATTCGAGGAGAATGACATAGACAGGATAAACTATTAAAGGATTAACTTACAGAAAGGAAGGCTGCATGCTTCTTTCTTCTCACAGGTTCTTTTTACTACCCAATACACTGCTAGACCCGATTAACACGATAATTGAGTGTTTTCTGATCCAGTTCTTAACACTAGGTTCGATTGAATAAACGGTTGAAACCGACGGGTCTTTCACGTTGAAATCCCATTTACTATCCTACCGGCTGCGCCACTTTATGTTTACGAATAATCGTAACACGTTTTTTAAAAAATTATTGTTTAATTCAAACTTTAAAATTATTACAAGTTATTAATAAAAATTGATAAAACAGAAATACATCTGACTACTCTAACGTCTATGCCAATTCTGTCCTTTGGTCGTTGCTTCAATCAGGGACTGCCGGGGCTGAGTTGCTTCGTCTGCAATTGTCTATTTGCAAGCTAAACGAGACAGGGCTGGACTCGAACATAACTGTATAGTGTAAATGTGATATCAGCAATATATGCACCCTACAAAAATGCAAGTAATGATATGTATAAGAAGTTTGTTTTTGGACGAAAAGAAAGGTGAACTACAGTTACGGGAGGATAGGACCAATGATGCATGTCTGTCAGCGGCAATTCAAAGCACGAAAATGTAGTTTAGATACCTATCTACTTACGTATTAATAGTTCTAGAATTGCATTGTTTTCGGGTGTCGTGTCTGATATCAAACATTATTAGCATGGAATCATTGGAATCATAAGTATTATTTCCAGTCCTCAAACATCCAATAACTGAAGAATGTAGGGATAGAGCAGAGCAGAGTTAATGCTTACCCCAAAAATATTGGAAACTTAGGAAAGGTCATAGAGGGCAATTCTGGGGGGAGGTTTTTTCTGAATTGGAGTCACTTTTATGGTCACTGATTCGTGTTAATTACTTTTGGCATCTCTATATTAGGATAACACAGTTTTTTTAATAACAAAATACAAAATGCACATGTTATGTGTAAAAAAAATCGGCAACAGTGAAATTTTAATGACACATCTTGACAAGTTTGTTTTGACGACAAGTAAACAAACAATCGCAATCGATGTTATACCGGAGAAATTCCATGGCATGGGTTGATGCCAAAAATAAACTGAATGGATTATACATAGGCTATAACGATCTCAGGTCGTACCAGTGGTGTGTTCCCTAATAATAAAAATCTTTTCTAGGAATACATTTAGTATTGAATGAAACTAATCCTGGAAAAAAATGTAAGTCATACTTACGTGAGACAACTGATTCTCAAGTTTCAAGAAACAGGTTCGGTGGTAAACACAACAAAAGAGTTCAGCGTAGAGTACTTGATGAAGCGGCACAAGTAGAAGTATTAAGACATTTTGCTTTAAATCCTTCAATATCTCTATGCCAAGATTTACGAAATTAGGGATAATTAGGTTAAGGCCTAAGGCCTAATTAAATAATTAGGAATAACAGTAATTAGTCACGAATCTGTTCGTCAGGTACTTAAGTTAAATCATTCCTATCCATACAAAATGCAAATACTTCAGGGATTGCATGAAGACGACCGTGATCAAAAATACAATTTTGCCAGGAAATGACAGAGAATTTACACATTACTCCCGGGTTGGTAAATAATACTTCTTTTAGCGACGAATGCTCATTTTCTTTAAACGGTTCTGTAAATAAACACAACTGCAGATACTGAAATGATGGCATGTTTTCAAGGAGGGACACACACAGTACCCAGCAAAAATAAATGTCAGAGCGGAAATATTAAGTGATGCTATTGTTGGGCTTTTATTTATTAATATAACCCTAATGGCGATACTTACTTGGAAATGTTAGAAAATACCATTCAACCTCTTATTGCCGAAGAAATAAAAAATCAGTTAGATATTAATAGGGGTAGGAACCTAAACGCATGTTTAATATATTTCATACTTTTTCAGGTTCAATAAAATGGAGCGTCACCCCACTATGTTGTGCGAGATGGGCTCGAGTACACATGTGTGTGCTCGGTGCTCCGACAACTTTCTTGTCAATTCAAAGTTAGTTACTTGTAAGTTTTGCTGCACAGCGTTTGTCAATGAAGGATAATGTGTACAGGGCTATCAAAGAATGTGAAAACCTTGGTTGGTACTGCGATTGTTGCTGTGAAGTAGTTCAGGAAAAGCTGAATATTAGTGGAAGGCTTGTTAGTTTGGAACGCCAAGTTGAGGAACACAAGGTGCAAACTTGTAAATTAATTGCAAAACCGGAACAAACAACACCATTAGCGAATAATGCAAATAAGTCATGGGCGTCCATTGTTAAGGATAGGTTTCCTCCACTCATAATAAAACCCAAAAACGCAAACCAAGATAGCAACACCACAAAAAATGTTGTGATACAAAAAATTAACCCGACCGATACCTCAGCTGAGATAAAAAAGATGCATACCGGCAGGCCATGGGAGTGTTATTATTGAATGTAATGATCGAGATTCTTTACAGAAAATGCAAAAATAAGGCAAGGGCCGAACTTTCTGAGCGTGTTACTATTGAAATACCCAAAGTGATAAATCCAAAAGTTATGATAGTAGGGCTAGATGCAAAATATTTGGAAAACGAAAACAATTTTGTTCAGAGAGTCAGAATTCCTTGCAATCGGTCCAAGGTATTACCACAAATTTCATTAAGAAGTTCATTCCAAATAATAAGAAATCGTAGAACGTCCAATTGGAAGTATCTCCCAACGAATTTCGAAGACTCATTGATAATAAAAGAGTATTTATAGAGTTGTCCTGTATACGAGTATGGTGGGTGGGCTGAGATGTTACAAATGTTGGAAGTACGGACACAAAGCTGCTAACTGTCAACAGGATCAGATTGTATGCTCATTATGTAATAAAAATCATAAAAGTGAAGATTGTACGACAAATTTAGAAGAATGCACGAATTGTAAATTTTCAAACGACATGCTGAAAATCCCTAGCACTGACTTTAATCATAGTGTGTTCGATAAAAAGTGCATGAGTTATATAATGGCTCAAGAAAGAATAAAAGTGAGGACTCAGTACACATAGCAATTACGGCGCAGTAACCCTTCATATCTTTCAAAGGATATATTTGTCATGCATATTAATGCACAAGGACTATTGTCGCATCTTCTGGAAGTAAGAAATTTGATGTGTGACAAAAAAACAGATATTGTGTGTATTAGTGAAACCCATATAACTGAAGATGTAGAGTTTCAAATAAACAGTTACAGCGTTGTGTTGTCTTGTTCTAATAGCAGACGCACTGGAGGAACAGTCATTTATTTAGCAGAACTCTTTAGGTTTTCCCTTATTAAAAAAGAAACAGTGGACTATAGTTATTGGGCAGTTTGGATAATGCTTCATCTAGGAAACGATAAACTTATCGTAGGGTCAATTTACAGGTCTCCCAATGGAAATTGTGGAGAATTCCTTACAAATCTAGAAAAAAATCTGAATGATGATAAGACTCATAAACAGAAAACTGTCATTCTAGGCGACCTCAATATTGACTTGGCAAAATCAGATACCAATGCCAATAAATTGAAACAAATAATACAGGCGGCTGCTTTCAAGCAAATAGTTGAAAGACACACAAGAACAACAGATGTGTCATCTACTTTAATAGATCACATAATTACAAATTAATTTATGTCGGTGGAAACAAAAAGAAAATATTAAATGATAAGTGACCACGAGATTATTGGCACTAGACTGTCCTTTAACAAAATGCTGGCAAAAGAAACTTAACTGATGAATCAATTTTAAAAATAACTGAAAGGCTGGTTGGTGCAAACTGGAATTTCGGGTCTACTGATGTTGATGTGGTATATCTAGATTTCTTGAATATTATTCAGCAGGCAGGTGACAGGGAGGCACCACGTCAAAAGTATGAGATAAAGTAATATCCATGGATTTCTAATAAAGTTTGCGAGGCTCAATGTTGACAAATGTAGAGGTAATAGCAAAAATATTTGGAGAACTCTGAAAGAGCTAATTGGAAGTAAAAAACAAATATCAGACATGTCTGATATAAAATTTGTGAAGGATGTTGGAGCAGTGGCGGAAAATTTTAATTCCTTTTATTATGACAGTCTGGATGTTATTTCAGAAAACATAGAAAATCGGGATTGGGTCTCTACATTTGATGCCAGTGAATCTCAACTCTTACAGTCTCAAACTGTCAATTTATCAGAACTTAAAAAAGTTGTGTTTGGGCTAAAAAACAAAAATACCGGTGATGATTTTCTCACCATTGATTTTTTAAAGAAAACATTTTGTGTAGTGCACTAATGCTTTGTTGTATATGGTTAATACTTTTTTGTCTTCTGGAAAAATGCCAAGTGAATTGAAAATAAGTCAAATAGTGCCAGTGCCAAAAGTTTGAAAACCTGCAAACCCATCGGATTTTAGAACCATAAACTTGTTGCCAGTGATAGATAAAGTCATTGAAACTATTGTGTGTAAGCAGTTAAGACTATACTGTGAGGCTAATAAAATCCTGTTTGATGGGCAATCTGGATTTAGATCAAAATATTCCTGTGAATCTGCTCTTCAGTATGTATGTGCGTCATGGAGGAAAGACATATCTGAGGGAAAGGTGGTGCTTGGTGTCTTTGTTGACTTACAGCAGGCGTTTGAAACTATTGTCAGAGACATTCTTGTTCGTAAACTTACTTCATAATTATGGTGCTAGGGGTGGCGCATTAGCTTGGATTACTAACTACTTGCATCATAGGTTTCATAGGACTAAAATCAATAATAAAATTTCACGAAAAGTTGTAAGTAAATGGGGTGTGCCACAAGGTAGGGTTTTAAGGCCCATATTATTTATTATTTATGTTAATGATTTGCATGTAGTATTGACGGTTTATTTGTTAAGTAATTTGCAGACGATGCACTCATTTGCGTTGCTGGAAAAAACTATACAGAAATCACGGATATATTAAATGATGAATAGGGCATTTTATATGAGTGGCTCTGTAAAAATAGGTTAAAACTGAAAACCAGGAAAACTAAAAGTATGGTGATAGGCTCTAAGTCTAATTGTAACAAATATATCGATCAGGGCTTGAAATTACCTATTAACAATTCTGTAATACAGGTTGTATCTGAGATAAAATACTTGAGGGCTATATAGGATCCGCAGTTAAATTTCTCTAAACATATTGCCTATCTATGTAAAAAAAGGAAAAAAATAGGATTTTTCTATCGCATGTCTTAATATATGTCTGCATGTGCAAAAATGTTAGTTTTTAATACAATAATTTATCCACATTTTAACTCTTGCTTTTCGCTGCTAGTTTCCGGCAGACAGGAGAGTATTGATAGGTTGCAAATACTTCAAAATAAGGCTATGTGAATCATCTTATGCTGTGATAGGTATACACCAATCGGGGATATGTTACATACCGTTCATAAGTGGTTGTACGTAAAGCAATTGATCACAAAGGCTAATCTAGTCATAATTTATAAAATTGATCATTTACATTATCCCGCCTATTTAAGAGAGTTTTTAGAAAGTAGAGTTAGTTACGTAAATTATAATATTCGTTCTTCAATTTTCATATTTCACTAGTAAGAACTGCAGAATTGCAAAAATCGTTGATCTATGATGGGGTCGGTTGTTGACGCTCGCAAATAAGAACATCGTAACTTTATAATCGTAGTTTTACAGGAAATAAGTTCCGGGGGTTTTTTCTTATTCGCAGCTCGATTTTAAAAAATTGAAAAGTAAAATTTGGTAAGAGGCTAAAAATATGATGTACAAACCTCGCCCTACAATATGATGAAAAAAACTATTTTTCCTTTAAACGTAATTATAAAAACTTACGATGCTAGTGTTTGGTAGCCTTAAACCGGATTATTTGGTAGCTCAAAATACGTTGTAACTCTCTGCTATTTTTCAAGTAACTAATAACGTATGTGAAGTTACGATGTAACTGTTTGCTATTCCTAGAAAAGCTAATATCTTATCTTCAGATACACATGTTGTAGGTGCACAATTTTTGTGCCTCTAACATTATTGTACGTAAGTATACGATGCTTCTTCTAAATAATATTATCTGCTGCCGTCTTATAACTCTAGATGCGTTGAAATTATTTACCTTGTATTCGGTGTAGTGCAATTGTAAGTGTTGTTACGATAATATTTGGGAAAATTTTCTACGCTCACTAGATACAATAAAAATATTTTTTCAGAATAATTAAAATATTTTTTCCAAAAAAAAATTGAAAAAAGTTATTTTAACTGAGAAAGAAGATATTTTTTTGCTAAAAATCGAGATACGATGTTCTTATTTGCGAGCTTCGTTATATAACTTATTACCAGAAAATATTAAATATTAACTAGTCAATAATTTAAAGTTGTTTCAAAGAAAAGTTTCCAACTTACTATTTCATAATGAATTTATTCTTGGTGATGGGTAACTAAAATTATGTTTTTTTTTGTTAAATATTGTATGTATTTACTAGCAAAATTGCTAAATAATCCATATTATTATTATAATTGGAGAGCCTCGACAAAAGCAACACTCAATCTTCCGGGCACAAGGCCGCAACAAGGATCGCTTCAATGCCACGAGACAACCAAAGCAGCATCTCTCTAATACCCACCGCATGCAGCATCCAGCAAACTCTCTCTTCACTCACTGCAACGCCGAATAATCTCACACACATCATTCTCTGGTACCATTCTCGGCAACACTGGCTTTCATCACTCAGCTAGCTCAAGCAACAGCAACACAACTTCGTCCCCTCAGTTCGCAAAAAGTGCCTCGCTTCTCTCCCATCATACATCCTCTACCCTCGTTGACACTGGGAGGGGAGTATTACGGCGGAACTTCATCCACCGACTCACAGGTCACAGGCGGCAGCGCCGAAACTTCACCCATCGACTCACAGGAGGCAGCATTAGTCAAAATCTTTCTTAACATCACACCGCCTTTCCTTCGCCGAATTTGTCTTCAAATATAAGTTCCAACTATGAACTCTCACCCCGGCGTATAAGGCAGGGGTCTACCACGCCTTACTGACGAGTCCAAAGTAGACCCCGGGACGAAACGCCAACACCACATACGTAGGCCATAACGATCATCTGCTCAGCCTACCTCCCTGGAGTTTCGGAAGCTGAACAACTTCCTTCTGAGGGGGCGCGGAGACTCGTTGACTACGCCAAGAGAAGCAATACCCAGCTAATACTGGAATATGATGCGAAAGGGTGTCACTACTTAACTACCTAACACAGGTAGACCTAAAAATTATCAACACAGGCAACAGCCCAACTTTTGTAACTGTCAACAAACAAGAAGTTTTAGATTTCATGATCAGCACGAATCTTATTTCAAATAAGATCTGCAATTGGACAGTGTCCCCGGAGCAATCTTGCTCCGATCACAAACATATAACGTTTAATCTAAAGACAGGTATCAGACGCATGGTCAATTTTAAAGATCCTAAAAGCGCAAATTAGGCTTCGTATCAGCATTCCCTCCAGACACAACTGATTACGATTAACATCTCCTTTGACAGTCATGTAAACATAAAGTTGGCAGCCGAGTGGCTGGCAAAAGCTGCTCTTCAGGCCTATGAAGACCACTGTCCAACGAGAACAAAAAAAAGACATCAGACAAACATCCTGGTGGAATAACCGCCTGGAAAGTCAGAGGAAAAACTTCCGACGACTCTTTGGTAAAGCAAAAATGACCGGCCACTGGGACAAGCCCTACTACAACAAGCAGATCAGGACTGCCAAAAGAGAGTCTTGGAGAAGGTTCTGTGGCGAGATTGAAGACCTGCCAACAGAAGCCCAAATCTATAGGATTCCCTCTAGGGAGCCGTATCGGGAACCGGAGCTTGGATCGATAAAAAGGTCCGATGGAACCTACACCTCCACTGGTAGTGAAACGTTAGAGATACTCGTCAGCTGTCATTTTCCGTCCATCCAAGATGCAAATGCAGTGTCGTCCGGAAGACTTGTTGAGGGTCTGGGCATAACGGGTGACAACTAGTGGAGCTAGCAGGGGCAAACTTTGCTGCTAACACTTCGAGTGAGCCACAATAGACCGCATGTCGCGGTGGAGGACTGTATAAGTCCACTCACATTGAATACAATACAAATGCAATAACGATTTCAGGTCATCCTAGTGGCGTTTCCCTGAACAACAAAAATCTGTTCTGGGAATACATTTCCCATCAATGTCTCATCATTTACGACGCTATATACTTTTGAAAACATGTGTAAATGCAGAATTGAAGGACGATGTTAATAATATAACAAATATGCATTTATACTTGCACAGCTGTAACGCTAGAGCACATATATTCCTCGTTGAATATTCTGACAAATATGTAAGATGACATTTTAGACAGTTGAAGGTGTTGATGTGTTTGGGTGTTTAAAATAACAAAGAAATGTTCAACTTAGTTCCTGTCCTTTTTTTCCTACTATTATTATCCCTAAAAAGTAATATTCAAGAGTTCTTGATTAAAGTACATTTCCTGAAACGTTTAGGACAAGTTGTTGTGTTTCCAACTCCCAAACTACACACCTTTTGCATTAGCAACACCCAACAAAGACATACTGAATCCCGGAATTGCGCCAGAAATAACACGAAATATAATCATAATACAACGAAAATAAATATGGGAATTGTGTGTGGTTATTTCGACAAATAGGGCTGCAATAAATTTCCCTGCTGAATTGATAATAAATTTTGTTTGGTTAAGTCTTCGGCCCGTATCTATAAACTATTATAAGCGCATGGTAATGACACGAAACTCCATTTGTGTCAATGTTTGGACACATTTAAACGTAAAACTGTTCTGTCCCTAGGTTAGAAAATGTTTTTCTTATGCAAAAAAAAATAGTTGAAAGCAGCAAAACGGGTCTCTATTGTCATTATTATTGCTAAACATAAATCTCTGCAGCACAGTAGCATGCGTTGCATCTATAATGATCAGATACCTACATCGGTAGGTACCAACCTACGCTCGAAGCTACTTTTCGGTGGTTCTTTCATTTCATTGGCCTCTATTGTGCCGGTACTCAAGGTGTGCACAGTCGTAGCCAAGCCCCTCGGCTTTATGTTTCAATGGTCCATCGATATATGTGCATCGTGTTACGAGTCAAGACTGTGTCGCATTTTTCACTGTTCCAATAGGTGGTTAAATGTGTCTTTGGCTGCGCCGCAAACTGTTTCCAATTAAAACCAAAGAAAATCGCAAATAAATCTCGTCGTTCTAGAATAAATTAGATCTAAAATAAAATCTTATTCTCGCGCCGTCCCCATTTGGGCGTAATCTTCCCGAGGGATAAAAAATATCCCTGGAAATGAAGCAATTCCATTTTCACGGTGCGGAAAATCAAAGCGTGGAACCGATTCTGGCTGAATTAGCATTTTTCCTCATTACCTCGATTTTTCCAGGCCGGGTCATGAATTTAAATTTCCGCGAAATAGAGCCTGTCTCCCGGTGGAAGGGTTTCGTATTCGAAATACAACTAGGTATATACGAAATAAATATATCTCTCTGGGTAAATGTTCAATGGAGGCAGTAAATAAACATTAAATAATATAGTAGTTTCCGACGCTAAAGCCAGCCAACATCTACTTTATGCCCTTGATACATAAATAACTATTACGCATAATAGTTTTGTAACGAGAAGGTAAAACCCAACTTTTACTCGAGTTTTGCTAGTGCCAAAATTTTCACACGAGGACGTAAAGTAATTGTTTTACACTACAGGTGCAAACACAGTTTTTTGTACGACGGGAATGACTGAAACGGCAAATATTTCGTTTTTAAGTTTAATCTCCGGTCATTTCATACCTTTACTTTATTTAGTGGTATCAATGTTTAAAAACAAAAGAACAATATCAGTATCAGACAAAAAATTTACCATTGCCAAGGCAATTAAAACATATGCTCGACACAAACTTATTGTTGGACAGGTTTCACATAATTGTAAAACAACCCATAGATTCCATAGAACAACCCAAAGCTGCCAAGAAAGAGAAATAATTGCGTCACCGTGGCCAAAATAGGGAATTTTTATTTCGTCACTATTCAGCCTTTCTGACCATCATTATTAGGGCCAGATATTAGTAAAATTTTTACAGATCTTTTACTGCTAAAAAGTAGCTTTTGTTACCATTTTTTTATTGTAAAGCCAATTTTTGCTCTTAACATGCTCAATTTCTGATATTCTGGTTACAACTTTACCATTTATTGCTTTCGTCAATACATCTGTTTTTAATCAGTGAGTGGAGATTCAAAATGCAGATATCGATTGATTGTCTTGTGTGAGTTGTGGTAAAGTATACTCTTAACATTTTGATTACAAATTACACGTAATTGCCCTAAGGAATAAATCTTAAGTGCCAAGGTAAATTTTGCTGTAAATCTACAGGGTGTCTCATTTTCTCAGGTATCTCGGTACTATGCGGTTTCCAAAAGGTTTAGTAAAATTAAAGATGGCGCCAACAGATTTTTTCAAGTCGTTCTGGTTTTTGACATACAGGGTGGTATATAGGCTTCAGGGTATTTGAGATACAGATAATATACAAGGTTTCCCAAACGTTTTGATTACAGATAACAAGTAACAGCTCTACGTAATACACTAAATCTTAAGTGCCAAATCATACAATTTGTTGTAAATGTACAGAATGTCCATTTCCTCTAGTATCTTAATTAATATCGAAAATAGGAAAATGCAGTTGCCACAAAATGCTTTTACTTTTGGGGGAAATTAAATATGGTGCCAACAGAATTTTTCCATCTCTTGTGGTTTTTGAGATACCAGGTGGGTTTTGGTAATTTGGCATTTTGAAAATTTATAACACACGTGGTGGGCTTTGTGGTATTTCAAAACTTCCTCTTACACCTCAACTCTATCAACCAAAAATTTAATTCTCTGTGGAGACAGAAAAGGAAGGACGCCTACCGTTTCTGGATGTTTTGGTATCAAGGACGCCGAATGGGAAACTTGCGGGCACCGGTTATAGAAAACCAACACACTCTGACCGATATCTCAATGACGGATCAAAACATCATCCCAGACAGAAAATGGGAGTCATAAAGACTCTCTATGTGAGAGCCAAGAGAATTTGTGAGCCGACTGATTTGGAACGAGAACTGAAGCATCTGGAAAAGTCTTTGGTTCGAATGGATCGAGCAAGCATGAGTTCGATAGGGCCGTCTGTCCAAGGAATGTAGAACGCCAGGAAGGAACAACAGGAGAAGATGAAGAAAAGCGCGGATGGATTAGTCTACCATACATCCACAAAGTAACGGGCAGGATTGGCAGGCTACTGGAAAAGTACAGTGTTAAAACTGTCTTTAAGCCCAATCGTAGAATACAACAGAGCTTGAGATCAGCTAAAGACCGCAGAGATCCCCGATTGGCACCTGGAGTTTGCTCACGATGATGCAAGGTCACGACATCCTTTTGAAAGAGGTGGATATCTTACATCAATCGCAGCGCTTCTATCCAATGCCAACGAGAGAGGCCATTAACGAGAGCTTTAAACACAACAAGAAAGAAGAAATTACGTTTCTAAACGTAAACAGGAAGCGATTTCTACGACATACTTCAAGTGCGCCGAAACGCCGCGCCACCACTACCCCCACTCTAGTCCCTCCACTGCATCGCGACGGCAGAGGAATATATACCACGGAGCACACCTCAGTAGAATCAGTCAACGTTCGGAATTCGGAAACAAATTCTAATAGACCACAGCTTCAAAACACGGAAAACACTTTAGATTGTATTTTGAAAATTTGTTTATCGTTTTAGTTATAAGAACTAACCTACACTGAACCTGAACTCTACTGACCTTATTATATGGGCAGCTCCGTGAGCAATACGTTTGTAACGTTCAGTCACAATTTAAAAAAAAAAAAAATGATATTGTTTTATGAAAAGCTCATGCCGATGCGATTCTAGACATCTAATAATATACAGAGTGTCCCAATAAAAAAAGCTATGTTTGTTTTATTGCGACGACATTATTCTTATATTAATAAATCTTATTTTAGTAATAGTATAGTTTTTTTTATATATTAGTAAGCATTGCAGAAAAGAACTAGCTACGACACTGGATTTTAAGAAAAAAGATCTACAAGCACTCGTTTTAACTTCAATAAATTTAAAGATAAATGAGATACGGGGGTTCCTCAAAAGTGATAATTTTCAATTCCTCCCTGTAACGATTTCAAAAATTCTGATGACGTCATCTTTAATTTCACAAACAAAGTAGCAACTCTTCGTGAAAACTTCAGTCTTCTAGCTTCAACTTTAAATGAGATTCCCTGAAAAAACATAAAAAACGGGACATCCTCTATGTACAATAGATAACTGATAAAAATCTCTTATTGATTTTAATTATTTTTTAAACTATTTTTTACACCCAGGACCTAGAAGTTATGGACAATGCCAACAAATGCCCATATTTCCCCCAAAATGGTCCCTTTTTTTGACCAGAAGTCCGGCACTCCAGGTTCCCATGACGTAATGTTGTCGTCAGAGCACGTCATACAAGGGTCATAGCAATTTAAAGCCGGACTGGATATTGATTGTGTCGAATGTTTTTGGTTTTTGTTATGTTGGAAGTTAAGTTTTAGAAAACCTTGGAGCTTGATCAGCTAAAGGCTAGGAGCCCTAGCACTCTAGCTAGGAGATGTATGTTCGATATTGAATTGAATTGGAAATAAGAAATGATAAAAATAATGACAGTGACAACTGTTTTGCAATAATTTGACGTCACGACGTCACCGAGACGTCGCTTCCAGAAGAAGTCGTCACCGGTTTAAAAGTACCCACTGCTTAAAGGGGAGCCAAAACTGTAAAACAGGGAGAGATCTCCAGATTTGCTCGATGCTTCTTTACACGAATAATAAAAATATAATTGAGCTTAAAGTTAAGCTATTCTGATTTTAAAATTAATAATTTATATGATTAATAATTTAAAAATTCCAAATTCCAAAAAATTAATAGCAATAAACATTGCACAAATTATGGCAGACGTGTTATTGCATGGAACTTCATCGACGGACTTACAGGTCGCAGAGCCGAAACTTCACCCACCGACTCACAGGTGGCAGCATTAGTCGAAATTCTTCATAACATAACACCTCCTTTCCTTCGCCAAATTTGTCTTCAAATACAAGTTCCAACTATGAATTCCCACCCAGCCGTATAAGGCAGGGGTCAACCACGCCTTACTGACGAGTCCAAGGTAGACCCCAGGACTCGAGGTCATCCCAGTGGTGTTTTCCTCCTGAAAACAAAAATCTTTTCTGGGAATACATTTCCCATCCATGGCACATCGTTTATGTTTGACGCCATAGTTTCATAGGGTTGTTATAAGCTTCGACATTGCAAATGGCTGCAAAAGTTCATGAGTTTACCAAAATATTCTCACCTTTGATTGTTGATTGACGTATTTGTTATTGTTATTGAATGTTTGATGACGTTATTGCTATTTGTTAAAATCAGAACCGTAAGTTTGGAAGATAAATTATCCGATGGAGGAATATTGAGTTCAATGTATTTTCTCTAGTTAAACGTTTGTTAAAATTTGGAAGGAGGTGGTGGAAAAATATTTTGTTATTATCGATATACCAGGGGGGAGAATAACTCCCCATATATTCTTAATATTTTATTAGTTAAAAATTTATCAATTTCTCTAGATCAATCCTAAAATCCAGCATCTTTAAGTTCTTAAAAGAAAAATTGATGAAGCATTTTGGCATCAGACTCTGGTTCAAAACTAGGATGAGCCTCTAACGTTTTTTTACAAAGTGTAGACAATGATGTACTGTTAAGCGAAACATCTTGGACCTCCATTGTGTTTATTGAGTTTTTTACAGTCTCTTCTTTATGGCATCCGTTGATACAGCGGACAAGTGCTGGTCGCTTGACGCACGACGGTGGCGACGATCCGACCAATAGGAAGGGTGGGTGTGGTTAGCTGTGTTAGTGCATAAGCAAGTAGCTTCGGGCTTAATGCTCAGTTTCACTTGAAAATCCAATGCTAGGAACGTCGTGTAAAAAACTCAATAAAGACAATGGAAGTCCAAGGGGAGTTAGATCTATTGTGGTGTTCTAACTAACATGCAAATGTTCAGAGCTTTAAGTGTGCGTCGCACCCGAAAAATTGCATTCGTGACACCTTAGCTCATACGGGGTGTGCATTATAAAATTTCATCTAGCCACCTATGAAATGCATTTGTTATTTTGAAGCACGTTGTGAATTACTTCGTTCTTTATTTGTCCGTCAAAATTTCAAATTTAGGCACGTTCACACTTTCAGAACGTTTTACTGGTTGCATACTCTTACACGCTCCGACAGTGTTTTCATCATTTTCTTTTCTCAATAAGAATCTAAGGACGGGAATACTCAAATATAATTAACAAAATAATAATGAATGGCAATTGACATTGACAATCCGAACAATCCAAAATGTTGATAAATAAATAAGTCGGCCTTAAGTTGTTTGATTTTTTAATTATTTCACGATTTTTAAGATTCTATAGGCTTTAAAATTTACGTGAGGTAGTCCCAAGCTAACATTTTCCATAGAGAACTTAGAAAAACACCCCACTTTTTATCCCAACATAGACGGAGATAATGGACCTTGGGAGGTGAGATAAACTAAAACTTTGTGACCCTGAACAAGCCTTTCGCCCTTAGAAATGGCGATTTTCGTATTGATCCCTTGACTTCTGACGACGACAAAGCACCCCAATCACCAGCCCCTGCACGATATAGCCTTTGGGGAGAGGAGTTTTCAAGGCTTGGCCCTACTAACTGCAACTACAACCAAAAGTACCTACAAACCATTTTGTGTTTGAAAAACTGAAAACTAGTTTTAAAATCATTAAAACAAGTGTATGATTCTAATGTTTTATCTCTGTAGAATCGAAAATGGAGTGGATTTTCAAAGGTATGTAAAATTAAAACATTAGAGCTGAAGACGAAAATAAGTTTATAAACATATTGTAGGCTCAATTCCTGAAGGTAAACCTGGAAATTTTTCATCAAAATCGGTATGGACTGCGACCATTGGGACCTAGAAGAAAACATGTTTCCAAAAATGTATGTGACAGTAGATACTCTCGAGGCTTCAATTTGTGTATAAGTGTAATAGTTCTCTTCCTTCCCCAGCCTGGAAAAACTATATGCAACCATACTATTAGCAGTTTGTAAGGCACATGTGTACATGCATAAACCATTTTGGGTCGGAAAGCCAGTTTTAATTGCATCAATTAGCATGCATAATGAAGGATCATCCAGCTTCATATTCCTAATTTATAATTTTAAACTGAATTTGTTTAAAAATGTTATGGACAGAAATTAAGTTTACAATGATAAGTAATTAATAGTGTTAGGGCTGGTAGTTTGAAATTCGATTAATATATTTGAACACTGATTTTCTTTGACTGATATTATTATGACTGTAACATTTGACTGATGATTACTTAATCATGTTCATAATTAGGAGTCAAAATACCGGCCCTTAAACTGGATAATCCTGGTCAATAATCAGATCTGTAGTTTAAACTGGGATTGTTGTCCAGCATGTATCAAAAAAATAATTTATAAATTAATTAACTTGTTAAAAGTACCAGTGCTCAATTTCTATGATCATAAAAGTTAGTAGTTTTCGGAAATTGCAATCCAGATTGGGTCGATTATTACTATAAGCTTATTTTCAACCAACCCGATTGGCTGTCCTGTTATCAGTCATCAATCTGGTTGGATGAATATCAGCTGTAGAGATCAATCTGATCCAGGTTTATCATTTTCAAAAAGTCCTATTGTGTCTATACTAATAGGAATATGAATGATAAAATTTGAGTCACACACTTTGTCACAATAGAACTTTTCGGAAATATTGATAGTGGATCAGACTGATCCTTACAGGTGATTTTCAGGAAACCAGATTAATGACAATTTGAATCTGACTTCCACTCAATATGAATGGTAGAAACTCGGCTGATAGTTATCAACCTGATCCGAATTGAGTTTTTGAAAAGGGATTGTGTCTCCTATTGGTATATGGAAAATTGACATATGGGTCCAATGGTATATGTGTTTAATGTGTTCGATAGGACCTGTAATAAAGCTAATCATATTTTGTTAAATCATGGGAGTTTTGGGAAGTCATGTTTCTATTCACTTATCAACTGTTTAACAATAAATTGATCTTAGTTATAAAACATGTTTTATAAATGTGTAAAAATAGAAATAAGTTGAATAAATATTTGATGCATATTTTAATATCAATGACAATTCAAATAAAAAAATTATGAATAAGAAATGAATATAATGAAAAATTTTATGTAAATTATTTTCTCCAAGTTTTAGCAAAATTCAGTAGCTTATAGGGGTATTCAATTGGTAATGCTTGAAATGTCCTAGTGATCTGCCACCTTCAAAGAAAACTAGACCAATTAGTTAGCAAGCTGTGATTCCTACCCAAACTCTCAATTTTTTCAGGGTGTAGTCCTTTTTCAATTATTTCATGGGGGTGTTTTCACTACTCCAAGTTCTCATGTTTTGCAAGTTTACATAACCACTTAACTCAAGCCATGCCACATCACTAAATATGGATTTTTGGAAAATGTTCTGGTTATTATCCCTATCAATACACCAATTACAAAATTGCAGGCTTCGGGGAAAGTCAGCTTTATGCAATTCTTCCACTTCTGTGAAGCAATATGGGTACACTTGCATATCTTTATGTAAAATTGCATCGATGGCACCTACAGAAAGGCCTATTTGATGGTGTAACTGTACTGTAGCAGGTGTATTTTGCATTATTTCTTGTGCCTCTGTTACCACTTCATTGGTATGTTTCTTGTGAGATCCACTGTTTGGTCTTCTTTGTAGACTACCTGCTTCAAGCTGTAAACAATTGTAGAACATGTTCCAAAGTTTCCTTGAACTGCATATAGACCACTGCAAAGTTTGAAAATTCGGCCTGGAAGCCCTCCATGTGATTTCGAATGGAATAAACCCATTTGCCATTCACTTTGATTCCAGTTCGATAGTAGCTCTTTAACATAAAAACTTTATGTTCTAAGGCGAAAGCCATGTTGCCCAAATACAAAACAGATTTTGTAGGAATAAAAATTACCGTTTTTAGCAAAATTTTCTTGGTAAAACTAGAAAACTACAACAAAAATGTGGGAAACGGGAAAGTTTACCAACAAGACAACATGGCCGCTATTAACGTTGAAGCACTGAAAGCTGATTGGACAGTGGCAATGAGAAATCCTGTTTTGATGGCGAGTCAAGTAACGACGTACTGTTATAACTCTCTTTCTTTCTGTCAAAAAATCATAGCTGGATAGATGAAATTTTATAATGATCACCCCGTACATACTGCGATGATTTGTAAAATATTCAATTCCGTCCCTGTGTTTTCTAACCTGGGATTGTATTTTGTTGATATTTTTGGATAAGAAGTAAAACCCTAAAATGCATTTACAGGTGCTAGGTAATATATTCATTCCTTCTGAAACATATTCTGTTCATAAATTGAGAATTATTAATCACTTTTGGCATCTTTTGTTTTGGTACTTTACATCAAAACAAAGATCCTGATTGGTCAAATCCTGACCAATGCAGAGTGAAATTTGCTAGGAATTCGAATTAAAAAAAGGAGCAAATAAACTGAGGATTTTTGCACTAGATTTTGATACTTCTTCTCTTGTGCTTGGTTAAGGTTTAGCTGCCATAGAGAGAAAATCGCCCTGACAGATTTTTAAAGTTTTGGTTTCTTTCCTTGGTTTCCCGCTTTTACAAGTGCTCTAGCATTCCTCGAGTACTTTTGTCCAGCATCTTTGAAGAGAGAGCTCATTAAAGTGGGTGGCGCAATTATAATAAGTTCTTTATACTCACGACCACTCTCCGCTCTGGGGTAGTTATCGGGCAATTGCTCTCTTAAAGATGGATAAAGTTAAGAATAAGTCCAGCTCAGTAGATTCAGATCATTGAAGCAGCGGAATTTGTTTATTTTAACCACCCCTTTTGTCCACCACACCCCCCAGAAGGGGAACCGTGGCAATACCACTTTAGTGAAGTAGGTGGGGCTGCCTTTCATAATAATAAGGTGAAAAATTTCAACGAGTTTCAGAAAGGACGAAGGACCAAATACGCGGCTCGAAGGACCAATTATGACGATCGAAGGACTAAATATGTAATAAATACGGGATCTTAGGAATTTCGACTGATAGTTAGACCCCAATATTTATTAAAACACAAGAAATTACTAATTTTAAAAAACTTTTTACTGATGATGGGATATACAAGCTGATTTTTTCAGTTTTTAGAGCTTCACGAGACCAAGACCGAGACCGAGACTTAAGTACTCTCGGTCTCGGTAGTAGCAACTCGAGTCTCGGTCTGCCTCGGTTTAAAAAAAAAGGTAGTATCTCAAAAAAACCTTATTAATGTTTGAATTGCATATTCAATTTTCTTCTGAATTATTGAGTTATAACGCACAGTTGACTTCTGTTGGTGGGAGGTAAAAGAGGCCACCAAGAAGAGCAAAATCTCGGTCTAATCGGTGCACTCGTTTTAAAGTTACAGGCGGTCAAACTTGAAAATTAAGAAAAAAGTCGTACTACCCCCCCTTAGACAAGTTCAAGAAAAATGCAATTTCCTAAGAATGTAACCAACTCACGAATGAAATTAACGCTTGAAGTAGTTATTTTTTTAATTTTCCATAAACTCGATTTAAAAGTGCATAAAAATCGGCCACCGAAAAGGCCTAACTACGAAAATATTGCACCTACGGGACTTTTGTTGAAAGAAAGGGGACATCAAAAAAACAGGTGGATACACTCCAAACGGTCCACTCGTCCTAAAGTTACAGGGAGTCCAAGTTGAAAATTGAGAAAAAAAAGTCGAAACATCCCCTCTCCCTTCTTTGGTCAATTTAAAAAAATATTGAACATTTTTTTGGTATTTTTTATCGGAATGGCACGCAATTCCCGAAGAATATATAAAACTCAATTCGAATTAACTTTAACCTTAATGTAGTTTTTTTTTAAATTAACCAGAAGCTCGATTTTAGAAGTGCCTAAAAATTGCCCACCGAAGGGTCGTCTCTCCGAAAATGTTGCATCTACGGGACTTGTAATCGCGGGAGGTAAAAGAGGACATCAAGAAGAGCAAAAAACAGGTGGCTTTACTCCCATCGGTGGACTCGTTCTAAAGTTACAGACGGTCAAACTTGAAAATTGAGAAAAAAGTCGTCCCTTAAGTCAAGTTCAAAAGAAATTCAGATTTTTTTTTTTTTGGTTTTGTTGATAGGAATGGCACGTCTGCAATTCACTAAGAACGTAACATATTCAATCCTGATTATATTAACCCTGAAAGTAAATTTTTTAAAAATTGGCCAAAAACTCGATTTTAAAAGATGACATCAAAAAGAGAAAAAAACAGTTAGATTCACTCCAGTCGGTCCACTCGATGTAATGTTACAGGCGGTCAAACTTGAAAATTGAGCAAAAAGTCATTCTAGCCCCCCCCCTCCCCTCTTTGGTAAAGTTCAAATAAATTTCAGAACTTTTTTTTGCTATTTTTGATGGGAATAGCACGTCTGCAATTCACTAAGACCGTAATGAACTCAATTTTAATGAAATTAACCCTTAAAGTAATTTTTCAAAAAATTGGCCAAACTCGATGTTATAAGTGCCTAAAAATCGTCCACCGAAGGGGTCTGATTTTTAAGATTTAATATCAGACCATCTATTAAGAACCTTTTGACGAATTGCAACTTTTTAATTTTGCCTCATTTTTCGTTTTTATTTAGTTTTAAATCCTTCTTTGCCTCACACTCCTTTTTAACCTTCTTCTGCATTTTTGACGCATTTACCTTTTCTCTATATTGTTCTTTTCCAAGCTCTTATTATTTTTCCTTTTTTGGTTTTTCATACATCTTTTCACCGTTTACATATCTGTTGTTTTATATTTATTCATCAAGCTCCACTTCTTTTAATTCTCGCACTGCTTTTGACGTGCTTTGTTCTATGTATGATTAATTTGTATTGTTTCTAATCCGTGATATTTTCCATATTTATAAGACATTTGCTTAATTTACTATTTTTTTAAATAGTCATTTTACGGTCACATTTTTCAGTCACTTTCCTATTGATATTTTCTTATTATTTCAACTCATTTTCTATTCATTGTTTTTTTTTATAATTGTGGCTCAATTGCTCTCCTTTTTAATTCCTGTATCTTTGATCATTTTGTCTCATAATAATGTTCTGAAGTTCCCTTCTTCGTTTTTGTTTTTCTTTAATTAAATTTCTTCTCTCTAGTCGGTTTACGTCTATTCTTCCATTCGCAAATTTTTACTCCTTTCTATTTTAGATCATTTACTATTTTTTCTAATACTTCTTGCTTTGTTTTTTGTGCGTCCTGTACTGTTTTTTCTTTGAATAAATTTCTGCTATTCTTTAAATTTTTAAATTTTAGCTCATCTGCCTTTTCTATCAATTGCCGTTTTTTATGTTCTTAAATTTAATTGGCTATCTTTCGGTTTTTCAAGCACCTATTCAGCATTTGTAATATCCATAATTATTTCTTTACTTTTATATTCTCTACTTCTTTCCATACTCCCTTTGACCTACTTTTTCTCCTTTTCCTAAATTTAATATTTTTTCGTAATTTCCCTTTCTGTTTTCTCTTCAGTGTGAATTGGTTTGCTACCTGTCTTACTTGACAATATTTACCAGATATTCTTCTAATTTATTTCATACTAATTGTTTAATTTCTAGACTGCTTTATTTAACAGTTTTTCCATATATATCAGTTTATGTTCTGTTTTTTTTTTCGATATTGTAAAGTTTTATTCTCCTCTTTGCTTGTTACTGCTTTCAAATGTTCTGGTTAGTATTCTTTGTATATTATTTAATTTTTTTATTTTTTTATTTTCTTATTTTACAAGTTTTTATATTATTTCCTGATTTTTAGTATCGGACTATTTCTTATAGAGCTTCGTGAGACCGAGACGGAGACCGAGACTTACATACTCTCTGTGTCGGTCTCAAATTTATAATTGAGTCTCGGTCTCGGTCTTGGTCTTGTAGTAGTAACTCGAGTCTCGGTCTCGAAAAAAGATAGTATCTCAAAAAATCTTATTATGTTTGAATTGCATATTCAATTTTCTTCTGAACTATTGAGTTATATTCGCCTGCTGATTATATATACCTCATTCACTTATTTTTGGCATCTCGTTACCTTTGAAATCTTCAATTTTTTTAATCCTATCTCTTCTTGGCACATGTTGAGAAGATACAAAAAAAATGTCAAAGTCAAATTTCCAACGTCTACTTGACGGCAATAATAAGTGAATGGTTTATAATACCTAACATCTTGCAAACAAATGATATTTTTCGAGACCGAGACTCTCGAGAGTCTCGATTGGCAGTATCGGTCTCGGTCTCGGTTTTGCAGACCGAGACCGAGATCGAGACCTAGACAGCCTCGGTATCGGTCTCGAAGTCGATATTAAAGTCTCGGTCTCGATCTCGGTCTCTCAGTCTATCACGTGGTCTCGTGAAGCTCTAACCTTGGTTATTTGAAGAGATAAAAAAAGGTTAAATTAAGGCAAAGTTGCGCAATTAGCAGTCTAAAAAAATGACTCAAAAACTCTGGTTTCTAAAATTGTCGCGAAAAAATATGTTTTTTCCTAGCCTCCGTTTAAAGAGATAATTAAAAAGAATTGTCAATTCTTCATAACCACTTTGCTCTCTTCAATACGGTTATTTAAAATTTAAAATCCGACGTTTCATTTTCATGCAACCATCATCAATTTCTTTTTTTTTAAATACAGTAAATTTATTTAAAAAAAAATCATTTGAATTAGTGCATTTTACTATCACCGTCTGCCTGCTAGTGAAGGCATGTGAATCTCTGGATGTGGTATTGTTATTTACTAATATCCCTAAAGAACTAGTTTTATTTATTTTTAAAACGACCTTATTTTCTCTTAACTTTCTCTTCGAGAGTATCTTAGATTTGACGTGTTTGGTACCAATAAAAAAGGGTCAACTCTCCCAAAAAGGGGATAATTAACCTCCATTTTGAACACCATCTCCTTTGCACCACCATTCGTTAAACAGTATGTGTGGATGATCCGCTGTTGGCTTGTCCGGAGGCTAACGTTAATCACTTGTGGTCGCAATTCCATAATTATCATCACCTACTGAAATTTACCTTAGTGTCCAAAACTCGAGGATAAAAGTGCCTTTTGGGTATTCTGGCAATACGTAATAGTGATGGATGGTTCTCTGTAGCCGGATGGTTACATCAAGCCCACATTTTAGGACAGGGTGATCAGCTATTTTTCACATCACTCGACCTCAAAAAAATAGCCACACTAAAAAACATGATGTTATAGAAGCAATTTATCGAACATATAAGCAAAATATCAAGTAATTTTTAAAATTATTTGACCCTAAATAACTGTACCCTCTTCTTGTCAACAGGATTATAACCCAAAATAAGTGACATCGACAATGAGAACCTTCCAGTCTCACTGTATGTGTAGTCTTGAGTTGTTTTAAGTTTTCCTACATTCGTGGAATGTCAAAAAGAGTTCAGAAACACGTGCAACAAAAACAAAAGAATCTTTGATGCAAGTTGGCAAGTTTTAACGGTAAAGTGGTGGGTCTCTTCTTTTACCCTGTAATGACTGTAGTCAGTGTTACGTAGGGCAGACTAAACAATATTTCACATCTCAAATGCATCAGCGGTAATATGATTATAGAGATAGCATCAGTGAAAAAAACATCAAGTCCACATTTTAGGACAGGGTGATCAGCTATCTTTCACATCACTCGACCTCAAAAAAATAGCCACAATAAAAAAAATTATGTTATATAAGCAATTTATTGAATATATAAGCAAAATATCAGGTAATTTTAAAAATTATTTGATTCTAAATAACTATACCCTCTTCTTGTCAACAGGATTATAACCCAAAATAAGTGACATCGACAATGAGAACCTTCCAGTCACTGCATGTGTAGACTGGAGTTGTTTTAAGTTTTCTTACATTCGTGGAGTGTCAGAAAGAGTTCAGAAACACTTTCAACAAAAGAATCTTTGATGCAAGTTGGCAATTTTTAAAGGTAAAGTGGTGGGTTTCTTCTTTTACTCTGTAATGACTGTAGTCAGTGTTACGTAGGGCAGACGAAACAATATCTCACATCTCAAATGCATCAGCGGTAATATGATTGTAGAGATAGCATCAGTGCGAAAAACATGGGAGCACACACATCTGCTCAGGTCCACGTGATTTGTTCGCCTGAGAACTACTAATATCTGATCCAAAAACAGCGCCGAGTAATTCTGAGTAACTCGAACTCATTCAGTCATTCAATATATACAGGCAGAGTAAAAAAGAATATTCAGGCAGATGTTCATCAACGAAATAAAAGGCAAACTGTAGGTGCACCGGTGATCCGCAACATTACATGTGTCACGACGTGTTCGTGCCTAACATCAATACTAAATCTGGAAGCGGTCATGTAATATTGCAACATAAACAAGCCTGCCAACATTAAAATTAATTATCACGGATGTTAAGGAGCGAAATTTTTATTAATGGAAATTATTGCAGGTCGTAAATTACTTTATAATAATTTGTAATTTCTTAGGGACGAGCGAAACTCACATCTAAATTAACTGATAAATGAATGGTAACCACTTATCTCGTCTTCTTTGCGAGTCTTGTTTGTTAATATCTTGATCACGCTGCGATGGGTTTGGAGTGTGCGGAGGAATAGGTAATTTAGTGTTATGTAATATTGGCAAAACACCGCTGAATTGTTATGTAAGGTTCAGCTGATACAACATAAAAAATAAGTACATCTGCTTTTCCTCCACAATGCGATACTGTAACCGATACGTTGTTACAAAGGGCGGGGGCATGCCCCATTCCATCCTTGTTTTGGTAACCAGGATTATCTACAGCCTTTCTCACCTACCTATATCCCATACGAAACCAGATTAAAATGAGCATCCAGTTCCATTGTGATTTTCTGCATAAACGGCCTACAATGGGTGAGTTTTGCTTGAAATTTAATACGCCTTTTGATGGCGATGATGCGTGCCCACGGTGGTCGACATTTAAGGGTAAGATGTGAGAAATATTTGGACAATGAAGTGTCAAACGGTGTTTGCTGGTTGACGGGCTCGAGATGGGCGACCGGGAGGTCGCAATGCTGACCGATGAATAATTGAAAGCGAAATCTGCGAAATCCGGACCGGTCAGCACCGGTATTATATCCATCGAGTGCCGTATTTATGGGGCGATTAAAATAATCCGAGGCAGTTAGTGGAGGCATAAAATGACCGCGGTCCAAATCGGCGCGGTTTCAGCTCGAATTACAGGGGATTAAAACAAGAAAAACAGCCGCCGAAGGGATTAGCGGTCAGCGATAGATTAGTACAGTTTTCAGCTGTTTTATATCAAATGACAGTCTTTGCAAAAAATTCGAGAAAGTAGATATTTACCATTCAGCATTTCAAGTAGCCATATAACGCTCAGTTTTTCCCACCCATCTCTCTTTTGCAGATGACAAGAAAACTGGTACACAACTTCAAAGTCATATTTCCAAGGTTTAGGTTCCAGACCTTCGTGAATAGCCCATTTTAATATTTTGTTAATAGAATTTTGCAAATTTCTAGTGTTAGTCGACAATTTTTGTAAATGTCATTGAAATTTGATGAAAAATTTAATTTTAGATTCAGATTAAGGAGATGTTCGACCCTTCGCTCCTAATCCTTTTTGGCGCCAAATTTAAAAGTTCTCCATCTCACTCGTTTTTGTTTCTCTCTTTTACCGCGCATGATTTTTATTGACAAGTTTTGTAAATGTTAACGAAATTTGAAGAAAATTGAAATTTAAGGTATCAGGAAAGCAGAATGTTTGAGGACGCTATGCTCCTAACACTTTTTGGCGACAAATTTAAAAATTCTCTGTTTCATTCGATGCCTGATTCTCTCTTTTAACACGCCAAATTTTAGTTTCTAAGTTTTGTACATGCGAACGAAATTTGAACGAAAATTTCTGGCCTTGTGGAGTGTCCGACTGTTCTCTCCTAATTTCCCTCCTTTTTGAAAGTTTTGCATCTCACGATTTCTCTTTTGGAACACGCAATATTTTAGTCAACGTTTTTTGTAAATGCGAACAAAATTTGAACAAAAGTGAAATTTCTGGTATCAGGAAAACAGAATGTATGAGGGCGCTTTGCTCGTTATACTTTTTGGTGGCAAATTTAAAGTTTTCCATCTTCCTCGTTGCACGTTTCTCTTTTTTAACATGCATGAGTTTTGCAATTGCAACAAAATTAAAAAAAAAATAAATTTTGGTATCAGAAAAACAGAATGTTTGAGAAGGTCCTTCGTTTCTAATACTTTTTATGCCAAATTTAAAAGTTCTCTGTTTCACTCGTTGCCTTTTTCTCTCTTTTAACACGCAACAATCCAGTTTTCAATTTTTGTAAATGCGAACGAAATTTGTACAAATATTAAATTTCTGGCCTTGTGGAAGTGTTCGACCGTTCTCCCATGTAGTTTTTGGCGCAAAATTTAAAAGTTTTCCCTCTCACCCGTTGCAGGTTTTTCTTTTTTAACACGCATTACTTTTGTTGATAAGTTTTGTAAATGTGAACAAATTTGAAGAAAATTTAAATTTCTGGTATCAGGAAAACAGAAAGTTTGAGGAAGTGTTCGACTCTCGGTCCTAATACTCTTTGGCGCCAAATTTAAAAGTTCTCCATCCCACTCGTTTTTTGTTTCTCTCTTTTAACGCGAATCATTTTTTTGACAAGTTTTGTCAATGTGAACGAAGCTGGAAGAAAATTGAAATTTCTGGTATCACGAAAAGAGAATGTTTGAGGACGCTTTGACCCTACTTTTTGGCGGCAAATTTAAAATTTCTATATCTCATTCGTTCTCTCAATCTGTCTTTTCAACACGCGAAACTTTAGTTTTCAATTTTTGTAAATGCGAACAAAATTTACAAAAAATAAATTTTTGGCCTTGTGGAGGTATCCGACTGTTCTCTCCTAATACTTTTTGACGCCAAATTTAAAAGTTTTACATCTCACTGTTTCTCTTTTGGAACACGCAACATTTTATTCAACGTTTTTTGTAAATGCGAACAAAATTTGAATAAAAGTGAAATTTCTGGTAACAGGAAAACAGGATGTTTGAGAAAGTGTTCCACCTTTCGCTCGTAATGCTTTTTGGCGCTAAATTTAAAAGTTTTTTATCTTACTCGTTGCATGTTTCTCTTTTTTAACATGCATGAGTTTTATAAATGCGAACGAAATTTGAAAAAAAAAATTAAATTTTTGGTATAGTTTTGGTAGTAATCCAGAATATTTGAGGAGGCGTTCGGTCCTTCGCTCCTAATATTTCTTGTGCCAAATTTAAATGTCCTCTATTTCACTCCTTGCCTTTTTCTCTCTTTTAACACGCGACAGTTTTCGACCAGGTTTCAATTATTGTGAATTCCAACAAAATATGAACAAAAATTAAATATCTGGCCTTGCGGGGGTGTTCGACCGTTCTCTCCTGTACTTTTTGGCGCAAAATCTAAAAGTTTTTTGTCTCACTAATTGCATGTTTCTCTCTTATAACACTCATGCTTTTTGTTCAAAAGTTTTGTAAATGTGAATGCAATTTGAAGAAAATTGAAATTTCTTGTATCAGAAAAACAGAATGTTTGAGAACGCTTTGCTCCTAATACTTTTTGGCACCAAATTTAAAAATTCTCCATCTCACTGGTTTTTTGTTTCTCTCTTTTAATGAGATGATTTTTGTTGACAAGTTTTGTAAATGTGAACGAAATTTGAAGAAAATTGAAATTTATGGTATCAGGAAAATAGAATGTTTGAGGACGCTTTGCTTCTAATACTTTTTGGCGTCAAATTTAAAAGTTCTCTATCTAATTCGTTGCCTGTTTCTCTCTTTTATCACGCGAAATTTTAGTTTCTAAGTTTTGTAAATTCAAACAAAATTCGAACAAAAATTTCTAGCCTTGTGGAGGTGTCCGACTGTTATCTCCCAATACTTTTTGGCGCCAAATTTAAAAGTTTTGAGTCTCACTCGTTACGTGTTTCTCTTTTGGAACACGCAACATTTTAGTCAAAATTTTTTGAAAATGTGAACGCAATTTGAATAAAAACTAATTTTTTGGCCTTTTAGAGGTGTTTGACCGTCCTTCCCTGTGCTTTTTGGCGCAAAATTTAAAAGTTTTTCATCTCACTCGTTGCATGTTTCTCTCTTTTAACACCCATGATTTTTGTTCACAAGTTTTGTAAATGCGAAGGAAATTTAAACAATATTTGAGGAGGTGATCGACCCTTTGGTCCTAATGCTTTTTGGCGCCAAATTTAAAAGTTTTCCATCTCACTTGTTCTCTGTTTCTCTTTTTAAACACGCGACATTCCAGTTTTTCAATTTTTGTAAATGCGAACAAAATTTGTAACAAATATTAAATTTCTGGCCTTCTGGGGGTGTTCGACCGTTCTCTCCTGTAGTTTTTGGCGCAAAATTTAAAAGTTTTCCCTCTCACTCGTTGCATGTTTTTCTCTTTTAACACGCATGACTATTGTTGATAAGTTTTGTAAATGTGAACAAATTTGAAGAAAATTTAAATTTCTGGTATCAGGAAAAGAGAATGTTTGAGGACGCTTTGCTCCTACTTTTTGGCGGCAAATTTAAAATTTCTATATCTCATTCGTTGCCTCTTTCTGTCTTTTAATACGCGAAACTTTAGTTTTCAATGTTTGTAAATGCGAACGAAATTTACAAAAAATAAATTTTTGGCCTTGTGGAGGTGTCCGACTCTTCTCTCCTAATACTTTTTGACGCCAAATTTAAAAGTTTTACAGCTCACTGTTTCTCTTTTGGAACACGCAACATTTTATTAAACTTTTTTTGTAAATGCGAACAAGATTTGAATAAAAGTGAAATTTCTGGTATCAGGAAAACAGGATGTTTGAGGAAGTGTTCCACCATTCGCTCGTAATGCTTTTTGGCGCCAAATTTAAAAGTTTTTTTATCTTACTCGTTGCATGTTTTCCTTTTTTAGCATGCATGAGTTTTTTAAATACAAACAAAATTTGAAAAAAATTGAAATTTTTGGTATTAGGAATACAGAATGTTTGACGAGGTGTTCGATCCTTTGCTCCTAATACTTTCTAAAGTTAAATTTCTGGTGTCAGGAAAACAGGATGTTTGACGAAGTGTTCGACCCTTCGCTCCTAATGCTTTTTGGCGCCAAACTTTGAAGTTTTTTATCTCACTCGTTGCATGTTTCTCTTTTTTAACATGCATGAGTTTTGTAAATGCGAACGAAATTTTTTTTTTTAAATGTGAATGCAATTTGAAGAAAATTGAATTTTTTTGTATCAGAAAAACAGAATGTTTGAGGACGCTTTGCTCCTAATACTTTTTGGCACCAAATTTAAAAATTCTCCATCTCGCTCGTTTTTTGTTTCTCTCTTTTAATGAGATGATTTTTGTTGACAAGTTTTGTAAATGTGAACGAAGTTTGAAGAAAATTCAAACTTCTGGTATCAGGAAAACAGAATGTTTGAGGACGATTTTCTCCTAATACTTTTTGGCGTCAAATTTAAAAGTTCTCTATCTCATTTGTTGCCTGTTTCTCTCTTTTATCACGCAAAATTTTAGTTTCTAAGTTTTGTAAATGCGAACGAAATTTGAACACATATTTCTGGCCTTGTGGAGGTGTCCGACTGTTATCTCCCAATACTTTTTGACGCCAAATTTAAAAGTTTTGAGTCTCACTCGTTACGTGTTTCTCTTTTGGAACACGCAACATTTTAGTCAAAGTTTTTTGTAAATGTGAACGCAGTTTGAACAAAAACAAATTTTTTGGCCTTTTAGAGGTGTTTGACCGTCCTTCCCTGTGCTTTTAGGCGAAAAATTTAAAAGTTTTTCATCTCACTCGTTGCATGTTTCTCACTTTTAACACACATGATTTTTGTTCACACGTTTTGTAAATGCGAAGGAAATTTAAACAATGTTTGAGGAGGTGTTCGACCCTTCGGTCCTAATGCTTTTTGGCGCCAAATTTAAAAGTTTTCCATCTCACTTGTTCCCTGTTTCTCTTTTTTAACACGCGACATTCCAGTTTTTCAATTTTTGTAAATGCGAACAAAATTTGTCTAATATTAAATTTCTGGCCTTCTGGAGGTGTTCGACCGTTCTCTCCTGTAGTTTTTGGCATAAAATTTAAAAGTTTTCCCTCTCACTCGTTGCATGTTTTTCTCTTTTAACACGCATGACTATTGTTGATAAGTTTTGTAAATGTGAACAAATTTGAAGAAAATTGTAATTTCTGGTATCAGGAGAACAGAAAGTTTGAGGAAGTGTTCGACTCTCGGTCCTAATACTTTTTGTCGCCAAATTTAAAAGTTCTTCATCTCACTCGTTTTCTGTTTCTCCCTTTTAACGCCCATGATTTTTGTTCACAAGTTTTGTCAATGTGAACGAAGCTGGAAGAAAATTGAAATTTCTGGTATCAGGAAAAGAGAATGTTTGAGGACGCTTTGCTCCTATTACTTTTTGTCGGCAAATTTAAAAGTTCTATGTCTCATTCGTTGTCTCTTTCTCTCTTTTAACACGCGAAAGTTTAGTTTTCAATTTTTGTAAATGCGAACGAAATTTAAAAAAATAATAAATTTTTGGCCTTGTGGAGGTGTCCGACTCTTCTCTCCTAATACTTTTTGACGCCAAATTTAAAAGTTTTACAGCTCTCTTTTGGAACACGCAACATCTTATTAAACATTTTTTGTAAATGCAAACAAGATTTGAATAAAAGTGAAATTTCTGGTATCAGGAAAACAGGATGTTTGAGGAACTGTTCCACCCTTCGCTCGCAATGCTTTTTGGCGCCAAATTTAAAAGTTTTTTATCTTACTCGTTGCATGTTTCCCTTTTTTAACATGCATGAGTTTTTTAAATACGCACAAAATTTGAAAAAAATTGAAATTTTTGGTATTAGGAATACAGAATGTTTGACGAGGTGTTCGATCCTTTGCTCCTAATACTTTCTAAAGTTAAATTTCTGGTGTCAGGAAAACAGGATGTTTGACGAAGTGTTCGACCCTTCGCTCCTAATGCTTTTTGGCGCCAAACTTTAAGAAGAGAAAGAAGTTTTTTATCTTACTCGTTGCATGTTTCTCTTTTTTAACATGCATGAGTTTTATAAATGCGAACGAAATTTGAAAAAAAAATGAAATTTTTGGTATAGTTTTGGTAGTAATCCAGAATATTTGAGGAGGCGTTCGGTCCTTCGCTCCTAATATTTCTTGTGCCAAATTTAAATGTCCTCTATTTCACTCCTTGCCTTTTTCTCTCTTTTAACACGCGACAGTCCAGGTTTCAATTATTGTGAATTCCAACAAAACATGAACAAAAATTAAATATCTGGCCTTGCGGGGGTGTTAGACCGTTCTGTCCTGTACTTTTTGGCGCAAAATCTAAAAGTTTTTCGTCTCACTAATTGCATGTTTCTCTCTTATAACACTCATGCTTTTTGTTCAAAAGTTTTGTAAATGTGAATGCAATTTGAAGAAAATTGAAATTTCTTGTATCAGAAAAACAGAATGTTTGAGGACGCTTTGCTCCTAATACTTTTTGGCACCAAATTTAAAAATTCTCCATCTCACTCGTTTTTTGTTTCTCTCTTTTAATGAGATGATTTTTGTTGACAAGTTTTGTAAATGTGAATGAAATTTGAAGAAAATTGAAATTTCTGGTATCAGGAAAACAGAATGTTTGAGGACGCTTTGCTGCTAATACTTTTTGGCGTCAAATTTAAAAGTTCTCTATCTAATTCGTTGCCTGTTTCTCTCTTTTATCACGCAAAATTTTAGTTTCTAAGTTTTGTAAATGCCCACAAAATTTGAACAAAAATTTCTAGCCTTGTGAAGGTGTCCGACTGTTCTCTCCTAATACTTTTTGACGCCCAATTTAAAAGTTTTGAGTCTCACTCGTTACATGTTTCTCTTTTGGAACACGCAACATTTTAGTCAAAGTTTTTTGTAAATGTGAACGCAATTTGAATAAAAACAATTTTTTTTGCCTTTCAGAGGTGTTTGACCGTCCTTCTTTGTGCTTTTTGGCGCAAAATTTAAAAGTTTTTCATCTCACTCGTTGCATGTTTCTCTCTTTTAACACACATGATTTTTGTTCACAAGTTTTGTAAATGCGAAGGAAATTTAAACAATGTTTGAGGAGGTGTTCGACCCTTCGGTCCTAATGCTTTTTGGCGCCAAATTTAAAAGTTTTCCATCTCACTTGTTCCCTGTTTGTCTTTTTTAACACGCGACATTCCAGTTTTTCAATTTTTGTAAATGCGAACAAAATTTGTACAAATATTAAATTTCTGGCCTTCTGGGGGTGTTCAACCGTTCTCTCCTGTAGTTTTTGGCATAAAATTTAAAAGTTTTCCCTCTCACTCGTTGCATGTTTTTCTCTTTTAACACGCATGACTATTGTTGATAAGTTTTGTAAATGTGAACAAATTTGAAGAAAATTGAAATTTCTGGTATCAGGAAAACAGAAAGTTTGAGGAAGTGTTCGACTCTCGGTCCTAATACTTTTTGGCGCCAAATTTAAAAGTTCTTCATCTCACTCGTTGCCTTCTTTTACCCTCCTTTACTCTATTTTAACATGCGACATTCCAGTTGGCAATTTTTGTAAATGCGAACGAAATATGAATTATGAGGCCTTGTGGAGATGTTCAACCATTCTCTCTTGTACTTTTTGGTGCAACACTTAAAAGTTTTCCATCTCACTCGCTGCATGTTTTTTTTTAACACACATGCTTTTAGTTGACAAGTTTTGTAAATGCGAACGAAATTTGAAGAAAATTGAAATTTCTGGTATCAGGAAAACAGAATGTTTGAGGAGGTGTTTGACGCTTTGCTCCTAATACTTTTTGGGGACCAACTTAAAAGTTCTCCATCTCACTCATTCCCTGTTTGTCTCTTTAAGGGGCATGATTTTTGTTGACAAGTTTTGTAAATGTAAACCAAATTTGAAGAAAATTGAAATTTCTGGTATCAGGAAAACAGAATGTTTGAGGACGATTTGCTCCTAATACTTTTTGGCGGCAAATTTAAAAGTTCTCTATCTCATTCGTTGCCTGTTTCTCTCTTTTATCACACCAAATTTAAATTTTCAAGTTTTGTAAATGCGAACGAAAGTTGAACAAATATTTCTGGCCTTGTGAAGGTGTCCGACTGTTCTCTCCTAATACTTTCTGGCGCCAAATTTAAAAGTTTTGCATCTCACTCGTTACTTGTTTCTCTTTTGGAACACGCAACATTTTATTCAACGTTTTTTTTGTAAATGAGAACAAAATTTGAGCAAGAGTGAAATTTCTGGTATCAGGAAAACAGGAAGTTCGAGGAAGTTTTCAATCCTTCGCTCCTAATGCTTTTTGGCGCCAGATTTTAAAGTTTCCCATCTTACTCGTTGCATGTTTCCTTTTTTAACATGCACGAGTTTTGCAAATGTGAACGAAATTTGAAGATAATTGAAATTTCTGTTATCAGAAAAATAGAATGTTTGAGGAGGTGTTCGACCCTCGGTCCTAATATATTTTGGCGCCAGATTTAAAAGTTCTCTATCTCACTCGTTGCCTTCTTTTACCTTCTTTTACTCTCTTTTAACATGCGACATTTCAGTTGGCAATTTTTGTAAATGCGAACGAAATATGAATTATGAGGCCTTGTGGAGATGTTCAACCGTTCTCTCTTGTACTTTTTGGTGCAAAACTTAAAAGTTTTCCATCTCACTCGCTGCATGTTTTTTTTTTAACACACATGCTTTTAGTTGACAAGTTTTGTAAATGTAAACCAAATTTGAAGAAAATTGAACTTTCTGGTATCAGGAAAACAGAATGTTTGAGGACGCTTTGCTCTTAATACTTTTTGGCGACAAATTTAAAAGTTCTCTGTCTCATTCGTTGCCTGTTTCTCTCTTTTAACACACCAAATTTTAACTTTCAAGTTTTGTAAATGCGAACGAAATTTGAACAAAAATTTCTGGCCTTGTGGAGGTGTTCGACTGTTATCTCCTAATACTTTTTGGCGCCAAATTTAAAAGTTTTGCGACTCACTCGTTACATGTTTCTCTATTGGAACACGCAACAATTTATTCAACTTTTTTTGTAAATGAGAACAAAATTTGAACAAAAGTGAAATTTTTGGTATCAGGAAAACAGGATTTTCGAAGAAGGGTTCAACCCTTCGCTCCTAATGCTTTTTGGCGCCAAATTTTAAAGTTTTTCATCTTACTCGTTGCATGTTTCCCTTTTTTTAGCATGCACGAGTTTTGTAAATGTGAACGAAATTTGAAGAAAATTGAAATTTCTGGTATCAGAAAAACAGAATGTTTGAGGAGGTGTTCGACCCTCGGCCCTAATACTTTTTGGCGCCAAATTTAAAAGTTCTCTATCTCACTTCTTCTCTGGTTCTCTATTTTATCACGAGACACTTTAGTTTTCGATTTTTGTAAATGTGAACCAAATTTGAATAAAAATAACATTTTTGGCTTTTTAGAGGTGTTCGACCATCCTCTCCTGTACTTTTTGGCGCAAAATTTAAAAGTTTTCCATCTCACTCGTTGCACGTTTCTCTCTTTTAAGACGCATGATTTTTATTGACAAATATTGTAAATCCGAGCGAAACTTGAGGAAAATTGACATTTCTGGTATTAAGAAAACAGAATGTTGGAGGAGGTGCTCGACCCTTATTCGGTTCCTATACTTTTTGGCGCCAATTTTAAAAATTCTTTGTCTCACTCGTTGCCTGTTTGGCTCTTTTAATCCGCGGTATTTTAGTTTTAAATATTTGTAACGCGAACGAAGTTTAAAAAAAAATTTGATTTCTGGCCTTGTGGAGTTGTTCGAGGCTTTGTCGACCGTTCTCTCCTAATACCTTTTGGCGCCAAATTTAAAAGTGTTCTATCCCACTCGTGATATGTCTCTCTTTTCAAACAAGTTACATACAAGTTAACGTTTAATGCAATTTTTTCTTATTGAAAAAGAGTGCATTTACATAACATTAATCAACCCTGTAGACAAGCTTCAGGTTGGGGTAGAATTCGCTGATGATGCAAAAAAGTTCAAATAAGTTTATTAGCTTATGAGCCGTTAAAATAAGATAGAACTCTGTACAAGGTGTCACAAAAAATAACTTTTAATACCAAACGTATATTCCTGAACTAAATTCAAGTAGGCAAGTTTAAATAAACATGTCACCTAGAAGGTCTGGTTTTCAAGAATCATGATACAGGGTGTCTTGAAAACACGCCATCTTTGAAGATCTTTAGCGCATTTAAACACATTTCTGGACATTTGTTTATATCAAATTTGAATTTCATTATTTTTTAATGTAGTATTCCTTGAAATTTGGCATAGGAATTACGGTGGCACTGTATAAATGCGAATTATTAAAAATCAACTTAGCAAGTCGCGTCAGATGTTCATGTGTCTTGCCTCTAGCTACTGGAGAGAATTTAAAAAAAAAGTAGTTTAAGATGTTAGGGATTATTTAGACCAAAGACCTAGGAGATGTGGTGAAACTTGATTCACCGACTCACAGGTGGCAGCGCCGAAACTTCACCCACCGATTCACAGATGGCAGCATTAGTCGAAACCTTTTAATACATCACACTGCCTTTCCTGCTCCGAATTTGTCTACAAATACAAATTCCAACTATCTCACCCTGGCGTAGCAGATATCTTAAAAAATGGCGGCGATATCCGCTTGAATTGATTTGGTGTCACTTGGTGTCTTACGTCAAATCAATTGAAGTAGTAATTCGCAATTTAATGTGTTCTGACGATGAAATTAGATCATGGGTACCTTTAAAATAGCGCGCTTTTGGCAAAAGAAAACGGAACCGTTTTTGGAGAATTATCGTCATTTATTGGCTCTGTCCATATCTCCTATAGAGCATTGGTCAAAATAGAGTCAACCAAAAGAGGGACCAAAGCTCAATAAAATTCGCTTCGTTTTACAAAAACTGACGCAGTTTAAAAAAAAACTCGTTTAATTGACGCCGATCATGCAAGCAGAAAATCTAATTTACCAAACACACAAAACCGTGGAAGAAGTAAGGTTTCGCAAACAAGAGACATCAAACAACGAAACGAGGCCCTGAGGGAGAGCCTGACCAAACTTGCAGCAGGAAATCCCTCAGGATTTTTTGTACTGCTTCCCGGCTAAATATTTACATCGTCCTTTCAATGGAGAAGCATCGGGTTTAGGTGAGAAATAATGCGCGAAATTGAGGACCCTATATTAAGCCCGGCGCCCTTTAATGGAACTGCTGCGAGTGTGTAATTATTGCACGTGCGTTTTTAAGGGGTTTCATTGGGAGATAGCGATAACTACGTTGCGAATTCATCATCACACAACTCATCAATATTTATATTGGGCATTAGCATTTTTTTTAGATTCCTTAAGCCTGCGTTTATCATTTAGCTCTAAATTAGCTCTGCTAGAAATTAATCTTTTAGCTAGACACCTGTTTCGAAAGAAGGCTCACTGAAAATTGTTCGTAAAAATGGTAGTTATAATTATAGGGTTTCAAGATTGCGTTCTTATTGTTTGAGTACCCAACTCAAAATGTTATGCAGAATTCATGGAAAATTTTGCACAAATAAAATATTTCCAGAGTCAATTAAAACCTAATTTATTTTCATCTGAATGTCATCAGATAAAAAAAATGCTGATTTTAGCAAATTCTCGGACCAGTTCCAACCAATTATAGACAACTCTTCTCATCATAAAATGGAGTAATATTTTTGTTGTCACAATTCTGTGGAAACTAGCACAGTTTTGGAATTTAGTGAGATATTCATAATTTTACCATTAAGAAACCAAAAAAAAAATTCTATTTATAGAAAGACACTCAAAAACTAATTTTCGGGTTCATTATGCAGGACTACCGTTTCTTCCCCATGAAAATCAGATAAATACTACTACATATTGCTTATGTGTTTATGTTTTATAGTGCGCCAGCCTCGTACTTTATAGATAAGAGAACACAATAGTAGTACCACGAACTCTACGTGGTGAACAAAGGTGGGTCTGGCCCAAATTTCTCACGGGACGTTGATCGGGGCCCCCGGTCCGTCTCGGACCATTTTTCAATGCGCGATGACTGATGGCTGTCAATTTGTTACACGTCATGAGTGGCGAGATGCCGGGGGCCCTGCTGAGGGCCCCATCGTCAGCCGAAGATCAAGTGTTTAGATCCTTCTTAATTTTTTCTTCTATACTGCAATCAGTGGTTTATTGACCACCCCATTGGAAACCCCAAAATCCTAAGAAAATTTGCTGCTTGCTTTTGTTGTTACTGAACATTTCTTTTGCAAGTATCTGAAAATAGGTATTTGGTTTTACTTGAATACTGAAATAATATAGAAACGTCGGCAGTTAGCCGAAGTAGATATTATACATATTATATCAGTTTACGGACGAAACCGCTAAACCAGCCAATAACGTTATTGGCCCATCTAGAACGATGTGGACAATATTGAGAGTTCATTATGCAATAGTGTTGTTAACAAAATTTTGTTTTGCTTTTTCTTTCATGGTTAGGTTAGTTCAGTTATGTTTCTCATTGTTAAATACTCAACAGACATTATCATAACAAAATTAATGATAAGGTTAATCTAAAATATATGTTAATCCCCAAATATCGCCCTTCTCCGTAACATAATCCACTAATGATAGTTCTAGTCCAAGAGCTAACATGACACTTTAGAGCTATTTATTTTCCTTTTTTCTTCAAACTTTCCATACTGTAATACACTACTTATTACTGAAAGTCTCAAACTAATAATCTTTCGGAAATATTGTCATCACCTATTCAGGTTTTTTTAGCATCTTAATAGCCATGCAATATTAATTTGTTTTCTACCCATCTCTACCACTGTCACCTAGACCATAAGGCCGTGAAGCAGAAACTGTGACGTCACAATCGTGATCCAAGGTCACTAGTGTGAGACCATTTGAATTGTATGGATTTCAAATATTTTTTCCGACTTTGCGACTAATATTTTTCATTTTGTACTCATAATTTTATTTTTATAAATTGTGCCGGACTTTAGGACATTTCTTGCAGCTAGTGCTGCATTTAGACTAACAAAAAGTGCTTTGAAAGTGTTGAAAATTTCTCAAACGTGGTTGGGTGTCACGGTGCGAAATCAATATAAACAGGTCTAGCAAATCCGTTTTTTGGTTTTAAAGAAATGAGGGTGTGAAGAAAAAATGGATGTAAGCTAATCTATGTCTGAAGAAAATAGTACGGTGAGTTAAAATACAGGGTACCTACATAGATTCATAAAAAAAAGTTAGGTTAACCCTCAGTGACTAATCCTGATTCCTTAATTTGAAAAAGGCCAGACTGTAGTCTATAAACTAGAACAGTAAACTTGCCAGTAGGCAAGTATAGAGGGTTTTATTTAACTTTCTGATATATACCTGTTAAGAATGTAGCTTTTTTTCCAAAGAGTTATTTCACCCAGAGCGAAGAATGTAAAAAGAGTTTCTAATCATTTATATTCTTTTATACAAAACCCTGGCTCCTTCATGTAACACCCTGTTACAAACTTCAAAATTTGTTTAGATAAACAGATTTATTTGCTCTCAACGTATTCCTATATAGACCATGTATTACATTTACTCCTTTAGGTACACTGCATGGACCAAACATTTGGTCTAAGTATCAAATGATGTCACTAGTACTTTCTTAATTGTGTAAACACTGGAGATCAAATATTTGGTCAAGAGTAAAGGAAGTAGATCAAACGGTCTTTTTTATGGTGTAAACAATTTAGCCCCAAGTTGAATTCTGGAATTGGATTGCAGTTTCCGAAAAGGGCTAAAGCTTCCATTTATAACTAACACAGCTGTTCTTTGTCAAACTTTGAATCAAGTTGATTAGGTACTCAATTTGTTCCTATGTCTAATTTGGTCCACTTGGTGTAAATGTACTGCATGACTAAGATCAAACTCAATAAGCTTCATATTTCTGTTAAAAATAACCTTTAGAAATTACATTATCTTTTAACTTTTATTTTTCTTAAAGGAATAAGCAAGAGATCATCATATATCTACCATTTATACCAAAAACTCGATTTCCTGCATAGAACTTCTTTAGAGAGGTCTTCACACTCAAAATGGTAGAAACTCAATAGTAGTTGGAAAGTGCCAGTGTCCAGATAGTGCCTACTTACTTCAGCAAACAGAGATGTATAGAAATTACTTCCAAGAGGATTTGAGTGCTAGTGTGGGTAGTAACAGCAAGGACTCAAAGTAATAAAAACTGTATGCAGTGGCAATTCAGTGAATTAGCTCTCAAAAAATTGTATGCACTCTTAAAAATTTCATATGCACTTCTAACATATAAACATATGTTAGACGTGCAAAATGTTGTAATCGGCAGGAAGTTGTTTTTGTAATGTTATAAGTAATTATATAAGAATAAATTGCCAACAACTTTTCATTGTCGGGTTACTCAATTTATTCTTAGTCATAGCGCGGTAATCATATTCCTAATTTTCATCCAAAACAACCCATATAACAAGCCCTGCCATGGATATTTTGTTTACATGGGTTGTAATGGGTGAAAATTGAGAATACAATTGTGACTACAACTAAGGATTTGGATAAACCCACACAAGTAAAACATGTTTTGATTATTACAATATTTGGCCCTGAGTAATCAAAAATAAAGCAGTAAATTCAAGAAACATTCTTTTTTTATTTAGAAGATATAGTTCATACATCAATGTATCCAAGGCAATAGTGGTCACTCAGTAATACTGAATATACTTTAAATATACGATATTAAGTAGCAATAGCTGCATAGCCACAGCCTAGGCCACAGCAGCTTGAGACTATAAAACAGTGTAAAAAAGACTTAACAAAAATATGAATGAATGTCTACAGGAGACAAAAATGTTGACATCATTATCTTATTATCCTCGGCTTTTCCTAGGAATATGACTGGTATGGTACAAGTTCATTTCTCAACTCAATAAATAAAAGTATCCCTTCAAGGGATCTGTTTCAAACAATAGTTAAATGGAGACTATATAATTTATAAGCGTAAGTTAAGTGTGTAATAAGTTCTTACCACAGATCAATTTTGAAATGTCCAAAGGGGCTTCCAAAGTGTGACATGTTTCTTCATTATAAAAAAATAAACTTTTTCTGTACTTTATCCTTGCGAAAATGCACCTCACATACCTAAAACACCATTGTTCTACAAAGTTCATGGAATTCATGCTTTGTTTATAAACGAAATCTGAGGGACAACATAACTTTTTCTAAAATTCTTGTCTCTTTATTTATGTATAAATGTAGCCTCCTATGTTCTCCAGGCAAGAAATCTTCTGTTTTAATGGCTCTAATCCATTTCTCTCCTAAGTCGTCATGTCTGGGAAACCAACAAACCGATTTTTTAGATCCATTCTTCAAGTTTGTGCTGCAACCCGGCACACAGCACCGGTAATGCATTTTCACAGTTTTTCAATTTTTTTTTTATTTAAATTGCATAGAATTTAGCACAAACTCTAAAACGTTTCCTAAGGTCCAGTAATGTTCCTAAAAACAAAATTTGCATTAAAAAATCGAATATTCACAGTAAAATCACGGAAAATATACACGAAATCATATGAAATCCATACATTTCAAATGGTGACCTTGGACCACGACTGTGACGTCACAGATTCTGCTTCACGGCCTTATAGACTAGGTGGCAGTGTCTCTATCCATCTCCCTTTTGCTCATGTCAAGAAGATTAGCATACAACGTCAAAGTCAAAAAGCCAAGGATAATGAGCTGTCAAATTTTTGTCAAGAGCTAATATAATGCTGTCCAATAAGTTTTTGGCTTGAAATTCCCAAGCCCCTCAAGTTTACACTTTTGATGAAATATGCACAATTCTTAGAAATATCACATGACGGAGGATAGAAGAGGGGGAAAGCCACAGGTTCAAGTTTGGTGTTCCAGGTAATTAATAGAGTTTTCTTGAAAATAGAGCAAAATTAGTCTTCGCCTTAGAGTACTGTCTGTACTACCTTTGAATACGTCTGTACTACCTTTGAGATTCTCCTGAAATGCTAGGTAGAGCGTTACTTTTGCGTTCGATTTCACCATATCCAGTTGAAAAATTCAGAAAGAAGTTTGCCAATGTACAAAGGAGCTATCAGACTTTACGAAATAACAAAAAAGTACTTGTTCTGAAGGAGGCCAAGGCTGTTCTTCTTTGTTTGATTAAAATCGTTCAATTTTCGGTAATTTGCAATTTTTTCTACTAATAAACATTCAACATAATGAGTAGGTGGTCACCAATTTGCCGATGAAAATATCTGCATACTAGTTTCGGGGTGTACCCCTCATCAGTACAGCTCTGGTTGGTCGACAAATTGGAAACCGTGAGTTCGTAGCTTCAAGCCAAAAATATACAGAAGAGCAGTGAGATGTTATACAGAGCAGGAGCAGGCGACATCCACCAGCGTATTAGATCTAATACTGCATAGCAGATAGCTCCCAGTTCGAGAAGCAGCCCATATTGCTGTATACCCCACCGGTTCTGGTTCTGATAACCTGCGAGGTACAGAGCAATATGGGCTAATTCTCGAACTGAGAGCCATCTGCCATGCAGTATTAGATCTAATACGCTGGTGGATGTCGCCTGCTCCTGCTCTGTACAACATCTTACACCTCTCCTGTAGATTTTTTGCTTTAAGACGTGAACTTACCGTCTCCATTTTGTCGACCAACCAAAGCTGTACTGATGAGAGGTACTGCCATGCAGTATTAGATCTAATATGCTGATGGATGTCACCTGCTCCGGCTCTATACAACATCTTACACCTCTTCTGTAGATTGTTGGCTTTAAGTCGCGAACTCACAGTCTCCAATTTGTCGACCATCCAAATGTGTACTGATAAGTGTACTGTAGACCCCGAAACTAGTATGCAGATGGGTTGTTCGGCAAATTGGTGACCACCTACTCTTTACATTTCGTTCTGGTTCCGATAATCTGCGAGGTGCAAAGCATTATGGGATGCCTCTCGAATTGAAAGACATCTCCCATGCAGCATTACATCTAATACGCTGGAAGATGTCGCGTGCTCCTGCTTTCTACAACATATCATCACTATTCACCACAATGCAGTAGATTAATAATTGGAGTCCTAAATCATCCTCCATCAGTAATCTGATTTTAACTCTAATAACTACCATCAATTATTATTCCCCTGCTACAATCTCTTTTTTTTTCTCTGGCAAATTTCTGTTTTTCCTCCTCTTTGCCAACCATGTAAATGATTCTGCTCCTCTGAAAAATATAACCAGCTTGCTTATACACTAAATTTTGGATGGAAAATTGGAACAAAAATTTCAAGAAACCACAAATTCTTTTTGCATAAGTACAGAGAATTAAACTTTAGGTTGTAAGTCTTTTTTTTGTTTATATTACCTACAATTTTTTAGACATTTGTCTTTTGATTTCATGTAAGAAAATCATACTGACGCAGATACTCTATCATCTACCTAAATAGATAAAAATGATTCAAATTTATGTTAAATTAAGGGATAATAATTTAAATATGTAACGTAATATTTTTTCGAGTATTAAAGGACAAGATAAATCCGCTTGCATTGCCCGATGCAATGGAGGAGCCTGCACTTAAGGCAACTCAAATTCAACAAGCAGAAGGAATTAATCAGTCTTGAGATGGAAAATGCATCAGATCACTTGAAATAAAGGGGGGAGATTCAAGCATATAAAGAAAAAGTTAAAACCCAAACAATCCAAATTTGTATTACTACACGTTTCGAGTCATGTTTTAGCAACTTTGGCCTTAATCTTAAGTTAACTTTTTTGAAAAGCAGCAAATTTGATTTTGAGGCGTTTTGAGAAAATTTCACTTGTTTTGGTCCAAAAAAGTAATCTGATCAATAAACCAAGTCTTACCAAATTTTGCCCTAAAATTGGCTTTCTCCAAAGGCTCCAAATAACATATTTTGAAAAGTTTATTTTGGTCTTAATTTCTAGCACTTTCTTGAAGAATATCAAATTTATATTTAGAAGCGTTTTGAGCCAACTTCTACTTGTTTTGGTTAAAAAATGTAATTTTACCAAAAAGAATTCAAGTAGCATGTTTGGAGGTGTCCTGTAATTTTAAAACAATTTTGGCCATAATCCTAGTTTTAATAGTTCCACAAGCTCCAAATATGCATTTTTAAACTTTGACCCTAATTCCTACCTGTATTTAAAAAAAAAACAAACATTTTTTATTTTAAGACATTATTTAAGATCACTGAGTCATTATCAACCGAGTTTGGCCATAATCCTAACTTGAAACTTTCCAAACACTCCAAATTTATATTTTCACACTCCTCGAGTCATGATTCCGCAATTTTGGCCTTAATGCTTTTAGGACTCTCAAAAAGCACCAAATTTGCTTTTTGAGGCGTTTTAAGCCAAGTTTCACTTGTTTTGGTCCAAAAAAAGTAAATTTACCAAAAATAACAAAATAGAAGTTTTGAATCAGTGTATAATTGACTTTTTCCTAAGGCTCCAAATTAGCATTTTTGGAAGCATCAAAAAAAATTTGGTCTTAATTTGGCCCACCCTGAAAATTTTCATAAACTGCAAATGAAAATTTAAAAAAACTTTGAGTAATTTTTAAACGCCTTTTACCTTTATCCTAACCTGAAGTTCTCCAAAAACACTCCAAATTTTGGAGGTACAGATCATGGCCGTACCTCCAAATTGCCCATCATCCTATAACCTTATGAATGACGGCTTTCTCAAAAAGCACCAAATTTGCTTTTTGCCGCATTCTGAGCCAAAAAAAGTAAATACCAAATTAGGGAACCTAAATCAGTTTTGCCTAAAATTGACTGTCTCTAAACGCGCCTAACATTTTGGAGGCTTTCTGTAATTTTTAAACACCTTTGGCTGGAATCCTAACCTGAAATATTCCGCAAGCTAGAAATATGCATTTCTGAGTTTTTTCTTGAGTTTTTTTTTACTTCTTAGGTCCTAATTTCTACCTTAATTCTTTGGAAAACTAGAATTTGCTTTTTCGTTCGCACTGAGTCATTTGAAAAACGGTTTTGAGCCAAATTCCACTTGTTTTGGTTAAAAAATGTAATTTTACCAAGAATAACAATTTAGAAAATTTGAATCAGTTTTGCTTGATTTTGTCCTAAAATTGACTGTCTCCAAAGGCTCCAAGTCCATGTTTGGAGGCGTCCTGTAATTTTAAAACGATTTTGGCCATAATCCTAATTTTAATATTTACACAAGCTCTAAATATGCATTTTTAAACTTTGACCCTAATTCCTACCTGAATTAAAAAAAAATACCTTTTAAGATCACTGAGTCATTTTTAACCGAGTTTGGTCATTATCCTAAAACACTCCAAATTTGCAGCAGTTTTTTCCTTAATACTTTTCAGACTCTCGAAAAACACCAAATTTGCTTGTGAGGCGTTTTAAGCCAAATTTCGTATTGGTCCAAAAAAGTAAATTTACCAAATATGAAAAAATAAAAGATTTTAATCAGTTTTGTTAACTCATTTTATCTAAATTTGACTTTTTACAAAGGCTCCAAATTAGCACTTTTAGAAGCTTAAAAAAAAATTGGCCTTAATTTTGGCCCACCCTGAAAATTCTCATAAGCTTCAAATGTAAATTTTAAAAAGCTTTGAATCATTTTTAAACGCATTTTACCATTATCCTAACCTGATGTTCTCTAAAATCACTCGAAATTTTGGAGGTACGGATAATGATTAAGCAATTTTGGCCTTCATCTTATAATCTGATGAGTGATGACTTTCTCGAAAAGCACCAAATTTGCTTTTTGCCGCATTCTGAGCCAAAAAAAGTAAACATACCAAATTAGAAAACTTAAATCAGTTTTGCCTAAAATTGACTGTCTCCAAAGGCTCCTAGCATTATCTAGGCTTTCTGTAATTTTTAAACAATTTTGGGTGAAATCCTAACCTGAAATATTCCGCAAGCTAGAAATATGCATTTCTAAAGCCTTTGAGTTTTTTTTTAACTACCTAGGTCATAATTTCTACCTAAATTCTATGAAAAACTAAAATCTACTCTTTTATTCGCATTGAGTAATTTTCAACCCACTTTAGTCATAATAATTCTAACCTGACTTTCTTGAAAAATGTTTTTTTTTTCATTTTGAGACGTGTTGAGACAAATTTCACTTGTTTTGATCCAAAAATGTAATTGTCCCAAAATCAAAAATTAGACAATTTAAATCAGTTTTGTGTCGGATTTTGTCGTAAAATTGACTTTCTCCAAAGGCTCCAGCATAGCACTTTTGGAGGCGTTCTGTATTTTTTAAAGTATTTTTTTTCTCTAATCCTAACCTGAAATTCTCCACAAGCTCCAAATCTGTATGTTTAAAGGTCTTGAGTCGTTTTTAAAGACTTTGGCCTTAATTCCTACCTGAATTTTAGAAAAACTAAAATAATGCATTTTAATACACTTTGAGTTAACTGATCTTGGTCATAATGCTAACCTGTAGTTCTCCAAACACTTCGAGTTTGTATTCTTAAATGCTTTAATTTTGGCTTTAATCCTAACCTGACGTTCTCGAAGAGCACCAAATTTGCTTTTTGAGATGTTTCAAGCCAAATTTCACTTATTTTGGTCAAAAAAAGTTAATTTATCAAACATAACAAAATAGAAATTTTGAATACATTTTGCGTGATTTGGTCCTAAAAGTTGTGACTCTTAAACGAAGATATAAAACTATTTGACTTTAAAGTTGGATGTCCCTTGATCTAAGAGACCGTGTCGTGTTTCCATTGGCTAGAATGTCCAATGGAAATGCAGAAGTGCGAACAGAGCAACGACACTACAAGTTGAATGTTTTGAATTGAAGTTCAAAACACATGAAGCGAGGTTGTTAGATCAAGAGATAGGATGAAGTTTAGGATGACAAAGCAGCAAAAAGTGATCACCAATGAGAAAGTGGTCATTAGGAACAAGTTGATCGATGGGGAAGCTCTAAAGAGCAAGGATATGATGGGCGAGAAAGTCCTTGTAAAATTAGTTTGTTGAATTGGCGAGTTGGGACAGAATCAAATTACAAACTTTTCGCCCACGTTTCGCCTAATAAACTCAGACTTCTTCAAGGCTATAAAAACATCAATTAGTACTTGTAACAGTTCGCCGAGCTTCTTCAAACTAATGAAAGCTGTGAGCCCATATTTGAGAATTAATGTGTTCACAACGATTGGTGATCTAAAACACGGAACATTTTAGTAAAATTTACATGTAACTTTTACTTTTTAGATTTTGTCGACATTTTTTTTTGCGTTATTTGGAAGCTGTGAAACTATGACTGATTGAAGTAAATAAAATTAAAGGAATACGAACCACGTGGACGTGGAACTAGAACTAAAATCTGAATGTCCATTTATTAGTCTAACTTGGTTTGTTCAAATAGGGGAAAAAGTAAACAACAGACAGGCATCAGAACAATCAAACCACAAGTGGTGGAGTTCGGTATATTATGATAGTAGCTACTATGAGGTTATCGATCGAACTCCATACGAATTAAAAAAGCAGGAATTGGTGGCATCCTTTTGTTTAGCGCAACAAAACGTCATCTATCGTTTTTCTTTATGTTTGTCTATTTGCTATTATTTTTGATTTAGCCCGTTTTTGCCTAGGACTTCTGTCTTATCTGCAAGTTAAAATCTTTGTTTCTTCTCTCGCCTCCCCTGACCGCCCCTCTGCGTATTACTCAAAAAAAGCAACGGAAAAAAAGTCTTCCTCTAATCTTAGCCCGGTGAGTGACGCCCCGCGGACGTCCTGCAGCGTGCAATGGGTTCCTGCAGGAAAAAGGCCCCGCCTGGCATTGGGCTGATACCGTGTGAATGCGTGCCAGTGGCAGATAGTGCGATTGACGGCCCCCAATCTGCCTCCGCCTGACGCTGATGCACACAGTACATTTCCCGATATCAAACGAGGGCCAAAGGCTGTCTGGATCGGCCGATAACACATTTCTCCTGCTGAAAATCGGCGTTTGTTTCGCTAAAACCGCCTCCCTTTGAAGTCTGCCTAAGCACGAAAAAACGATCATTTTTTCCACAAAACCGCATTAGTAAAATAGCAACAATAAAAACCACAACGAAACTGAGGGTGTTCGGCGAGGAAACGCAGAAAAAGGGGCGCCCGGCCCCCCTCCTGGGGCGGCTTCCTAGACAATAGCGACCCGGGGGGTGGCTCGCATTGTGTAAATAATTGGAAACAGTGGTCATGACTGAACGCGCACCTGATAACAACTTGTAAGGGAAACTACCCTCGATGTGTACCCCTCGCTTTTATAAATACCCATTTACTTGACTAATGTACCCATAAGAATTCCGCAGGCCCGTTCATTGTGATTTAACTGGCTCCAAATCATGCCGTTTTGTTGTAGGGGGAATGAAAAATTGACTGCTTGTATTTTATATATAAAACGGGGTTAATTAAAAAATAACAAGGTCCATGTTTATTGCTCTAGTTGCATAATATTTTGTCATGTTTAATGGATGATTGCGTGGTTGGTGGACACCATATTATAGGTTGTAATAAATATAGTTTGCTTAAATTGAGCCATGAAGATGGACTAAAACTAAAACCTTGGACAGTTATCAGGGCGCCACGGACACTTAATGTTATTTATGTGTGTAACTTATGTTACACAACTAAAATCTTCTGTAGTTTATTGTGAGCTTTAGGTAAGGAACAAACTACCATTTTAGGTCTTTGGTAAGAAGAAAAGAGATCGATTCTTTCAGTTCAGTATCTGAAAAAAAAACAGAACTAATCCTGAATAACAGAAAAATGTATTTCTTCAATAAAACGAAAAACTTGAAAGAATTCTAAATCTTTGCTACTAAGAAAATGGAAGCAAAATTGTCTAGCATACTGTGGCAGAATTTCATCCACTGACTCACAGGTGGCAGCTCCGAAACTTCACACACAGACTTACAGGTGGCAGCATTAATCTACATCCTTCATAACATCACACCACATTCCCAGCACCGAATTTGTCTTCAATTACAAGTTCCAACTATGAACTCTCCTCTCCCCCGACGTATTAGACAGGGCCATCATCTACCACGCCTTACTGACGAGTAAGGGGAGTATGGGTCATCCCAATGGTAACAAAAAGCTTTTCTGGGAATAAATTTCCCATCTACGGCACGTCATTATCCGACGCCATAATACTATACCCCTCTCTGGAGTAAGAGGCAAATGAGGGATAACGGGGAGTTTGGGGGTAAAAGGGGGAGGTAAAAGATGACCTGAACCAAAATTTGACGAAATAAAAAATATCTGGAAATCCAAAGCTCTATGAATTAAGGAGACTGTGAATGAAATAAAGCAAAGAGAAGCAAAGTGGAATGATTAAAAGACGACAGCGTGGTAAGTAAGTTTAGAGAGCTCTAGAGATTGACTGAGAAAACAGACAACGAGGTTAGATCAAACATAAGATATGGAACGTGATATTGTTCGGGACTAGATCTTTCTTTAACTTATAGCTCTCTAATATCGCTTCGTTCTTTCAGCTTAGAATCGATTAAGTCTTGACTTAATGACCGCAGCAGTCCGCGCCTTTTATACCTAAGGCCTATATATAAAACTAGAAATTTTCTTAGCATTCATCGGACAATGAAGAAGTATCACTAAATGTTTAAATAACACTATAAATTGCGCATAAACAAGCTCACTATTTCTTAATAAACGCTGCTTAGACGATCTTCTGCACCAATCCTTAACAATTGTTCAAGAAAGATTTAGAAAATTTGAAAAAGAAAGAATCTGTTATAATAAGAATATAGGCCGTCACTAAACCATGTTGTCGAAACAACGGGGCCCAGCTTTGACATCCAAACCTAGTAATTAAAGTACAACAAGAAGGAAGGCGTCCGTCCCCCCCCCCCCTGAGCGTCCCCGTGGCTAATCTGCGCCGCTGTCGAGACCAGACGCACACATGGACGACGGCGCTACCATCGAGATACGCGCCCATTGTTCCCGTTAATCTCCGGCACGCTCCCGTAGGACGAACTTGCCCAGGCTCACACACGCGACTCTGAATTATCATATAAATATGTCAAACGGACTCCCGGGGGAATCGAAACGAGATAAGAATTCGGCCGGTGCTCCGCTACAGTAGACAAAAGGGACCTCTTTTTGTGTTGGAGCCTCGGCGTCCTTTTGTCTGGCAAACCCAACGTTGTTACCTTTTTCTGGGTAGCTTAATTGGGTTATGTTATGATATCGTTATTTTATTTTTTTTGATAGATTTACCAATTCTCACAACTACATACCTAGTACGTACTCACTCTACGTAACGTACGCACAATTCCTGTTGCAGTACGTACGATATTGCCACAATCTCCACAGGACTGTACCTCTACTGTACGTATCGATATATGTACTAGGCGTATTAAATATAAAGAACTTTATATGTACATTTTAGTACATTTATGCCCTTCATAAAAGTATATTAAATAGGTGCAAGAAATTATTTTATTTCTAAACACGATTATTATTAATGAAAATAAACATCAAATTTTAGATTGAAACTTTAAATATGAGTTTATTTCCTTGTTAACTTTTTATGGGGTTAGTATATATTCGGGTAAAGGTGGTTGATTCTATTAGGTATATATAATTTTTATGAATCTTGATATAATTGTTACACAATGACTATTTAAAGCCTTCATACAAAATATACGCTGGGTACAAAATACAAATCAATTACAGATGCCTGGTTACTGGTCACCAATCTCCACATTGCACTTGCCACAACAAGCTGGTGATGACTTGATAACCCTATATATATGATGCCAACAATATAGGGCATCAATTTACTAAAATGTACGTACAAATTCCAGATATTTAGTACAATTCTGTGAATATCGTGTGAACACAATACGTATTTTGCACGTACTGCAACAGGAATTGTACAATCATAGGTTACGGACATCGAGTACGTACATAAATTGTATCAAGTGTACTTGTGCTGATTGGAATACATTAATCCCATAAATAGTTAACAAAAAAAGCCACGCATAATTATAGTTTCAATCTAAAGTTTGATGTTTATTTTCGTTTATAATAAACAAATTTAAAAATAAATAATTGTGTGTGCCTAGTTAATATATACCCAACAGTATACCTACAGTGTACGGTATTTTAAGGCACGTACCACAGATGTACAGTTTTGTAGATATCGTGCAAATCCTGTAGTGTTGGAAATGTACATACATTGTACGTATGCTACGTAAATCGATTACGTACATAAGTCCTACTAAGTATGTACTTGTGCTGAGTGGGAAGCACAAATCCCATTAAAGATTAACAAGAAAAGCCACTCATAATTATAGTTTCAATCCAAAGTTTGACGTTTATTTTTGTTTCCGGTAAGCCTGTTTAAAAATGTGTAGTTGTTTGTGCCGATTAAATAAACCTTTATGATGCCAACAATATAGGGCATTAATGTACTAAAATGACCGTACTAAAAATTTTATATATTTAGTACGTCTCTAGTACACACATCAATACGTACTTTGCACCTACTGCAACAAGAATTGTACATACATTTTACGTATGCTACGTACATCGTGTACTTACTTAAGTTGTTCTAAGTATGTACTTGTACTGATTGGGATACACTAATCCCATAAAAGATTAACAAGAAAAGCTACTCATAATTATAGTTTCAATCCAAAGTTTGATGTTTATTTTCGTTTAGAGTAAGCATGTATAAAAATGTATAGTTGCTTGGGCCTATTTAATAACCCTTTAAGGTGCCAACAATATAGGGCATTAATGTACTAAAGTGTACGTACAAATTTTATTTATTTAGTAGGACTATAGTACATACATCAATACGTACTTTCCACCTACTGCAACAGGAATTGTACAAACATTGTACATAGGATACGTACATCGATTATTTAACTTAAGTCGTACTAAGTATGTACTTGTACTGATTGGGATACACTAATCCCATAAAAGGTATGGTGCCAGCAGTACAGGGCATTAATGTATTAAAATGTTAGTACAAGTTTTATATATTTAGTACGGCTCTAGTATATACATCAGTACGTACTTTGCACATACTGCAACAGGAATTGTACATACATTGTACGTATACTAAGTACATCGATTAAGTACGTAATTCGTAGTATGTACTTGTGCGCTAATTGAGATGCACTAGTCCCATAAAAGGTTAACAAGAAAAGACATTTATAATTATAGTTTCAATCCAACGTTTGATGTTTATTTTCGTTTAAAGTAAGCATGTTTAAAAACATATAGTTGTTTGTGCCTTTTTAATAACCCTTTATGGTGCCAAAAATATAGGGCAATAATCTACTGAAATGTACGTACAAATTTTATATATTTAGTACATCCCTAGTACATACATCAATACGTACTTTGCACATCCTACAACAGGAATTGTACATAAATTGTACGTTTGCTACGTACATGGATTACTTACTTAAGTCGTTCTAAGTATGTACTTGTGCGGAATAGGATACACTAATCCCATAAAAAGTAAACAAGAAAAAATAATCATTATTATAGTTTCAATCCAAAGTTTGATGTTTATTTTTGTTTAGAGTAAGCTTTAAAAATATATAGTTGTTTCTGCCTATTTAATAACCCTTTATGACGCCACCAATATAGGCCATTAATGTACTAGAATGTACGTACAAATTTTATATATTTAGTACGCCTCTAGTACATACATCAATACGTACTTTGCCCTTAATGCAACAGGAATTGTACATACATTGTACGTATGCTACGTACATCGATAACCTACGTAAGTCGTACTAAGTATGTGCTTGTGCTGATTGGGATACACTAATCCCATAAAAGTTTAACAAAAAAGACACTCATAATTATAGTTTCAATCCAAAGTTTGGTGTTTATTTTCGTTTAGAGTAATCATACGTATATAAAAATATATAGTTGTTTCTGCCTATTTAATAACCCTTTATGATGCCACCAATATAGGCCACTAATGTACTAGAATGTACGTACAAATTTTATATATTTAGTACGCCTCTAGTACATACATCAATGCGTACTTTGCCCTTAATGCAACAGGAATTGTACATACATTGTACGTATGCTACGTACATCGATAACCTACGTAAGTCGTACTAAGTAAGTGCTTGTGCTAATTGGGATACACTAATCCCATAAAAGTCTAACAAAAAAGACACTCATAATTATAGTTTCAATCCAAAGTGTGCTGTTTATTTTCGTTTAGAGTAAGCATACGTATATAAAAATATATAGTTGTTTCTGTCTATTTAATAACCCTTTATGATGCCACCAATATAGGGCATTAATGTACTAGAATGTACGTACAAATTTTATATATTTAGTACGCCTCTAGTACATACATCAATACGTACTTTGCCCTTAATGCAACAGGAATTGTACCTACATTGTACGTATGCTACGTACATCGATAACCTACGTAAGTCGTACTAAGTATGTCCTTGTGCTAATTGGGATACACTAATCCCATAAAAGTTTAACAAAAAAGACACTCATAATTATAGTTTCAATCCAAAGTTTGGTGTTTATTTTCGTTTAGAGTAATCATACGTATATAAAAATATATAGTTGTTTCTGCCTATTTAATAACCCTTTATGATGTCACCAATATAGGGCATTAATGTACTAGAATGTACGTACAAATTTTATATATTTAGTACGCCTCTAGTACATACATCAATACGTACTTTGCCCTTAATGCAACAGGAATTGTACATACATTGTACGTATGCTACGTACATCCATAACCTACGTAAGTCGTACTAAGTATGTGCTTGTGCTAATTGGGATACACTAATCCCATTAAAGATTAACAAGAAAAGCCACTCATAATTATAGTATCAATCCAAAGTTTGACGTTTATTTTTGTTTACAGTAAGCCTGTTTAAAAATGTGTAGTTGTTTGTGACGGTTAAATAAACCTTTATGATGCCAACAATATAGGGCATTAATGTACTAAAATGACCGTACTAAAAATTGTATGTATTTAGTACGTCTCTAGTACATACATCAATACGTACTTTGCACCTACTGCAACAAGAATTGCACATACATTGTACGTATGCTACGTACATCGTGTACTTACTTAAGTTTGATGTTTAATTTCGTTTAGAGTTTAATTTCGTTTGAGTAAGCATATATAAAAATTTATAGTTGCTTGGGCCTATTTAATAACCCTTTAAGGTGCCAACAATATAGGGCATTAATGTACTAAAGTGTACGTACAAATTTTATTTATTTATGAGGCCTCTAGTACATACATCAATATGTACTTTGCACATGCTGCCACAAGAATTGTACATACATTGTTCGTATGCTACGTACATCGTGTACTTACTTAAGTTGTTCTAAGTATGTACTTGTGCTGATTGGGATACACTAATCCCATAAAAGTTTAACAAGAAAGACACTCATAAATATAGTTTCAATCCAAAGTTTGCTGTTTATTTTCGTTTAGAGTAATCATACGTATATAAAAATATAAAGTTGTTTCTGCCTATTTAATAACCCTTTATGATGCCACCAATATTTTTATTCATTAATGTACTAAAATGTAGGTACAAATTCTTTATATTTAGTACTTTGCACATGCTGTAACAGGAATTATACAAACATTGTACGTATGCTACGTACATCGATTATTTAACTTAAGTCTTACTAAGTATGTACTTGTACTGATTGGGATACACTAATCCCATAGAAGGTATGGTGTCAGCATTACAGGGCATTAATGTACTAAAATGTTAGTACAAGTTTTATATATTTAGTACGGCTCTAGTATATACATCAGTACGTACTTTGCACATACTGCAACAGGAATTGTATAAACATTGTACGTATACTAAGTACATCGATTAAGTACGTAAGTCGTACTATGTACTTGTGCTGATTGAGATGCACTAATCCCATAAAAGGTTAACAAGAAAAGACATTTGTAATTACAGTTTCAATCCAACGTTTGATGTTTATTTTCGTTTAGAGTAAGCATACTTTGCCCTTAATGCAACAGGAATTGTACATACATTGTACGTATGCTACGTACATCGATAACCTACGTATGTGCTTGTGCTAATTGGGATACACTAATCCCATAAAAGTTTAACAAAAAAGACACACATAATTATAGTTTCAATCCAAAGTTTGCTGTTTATTTTCGTTTAGAGTAATCATACGTATATAAAAATATATAGTTGTTTCTGCCTATTTAATAACCCTTTACGATGCCACCAATATAGGGCGTTAATGTACTAGAATGTACATACAAATTTTATATTTTTAGTACGCCTCTAGTACATACATCAATACGTACTTTGCCCTTAATGCAACAGGAATTGTACATACATTGTACGTATACTAAGTACATCGATTAAGTACGTAAGTCGTAGTATGTACTTGTGCTGATTGAGATGCACTAATCCCATAAAAAGTTAACAAGAAAAGACATTTATAATTATAGTTTCAATCCAACTTTTGATGTTTATTTTCATTTAGAGTAAGCATGTTTAAAAACATATAGTTGTTTGTGCCTTTTCAATAACCCTTTATTGTGCCAAAAATATAGGGCAATAATCTACTGGAATGTACGTACAAATTTTATATATTTAGTACATCCCTAGTACATACATCAATACGTACTTTGCACATCCTACAACAGGAATTGTACATACATTGTACGTTTGCTACGTACATGGATTACTTACTTAAGTCGTTCTAAGTATGTACTTGTGCTGATTGGGATACACTAATCCCATAAAAGGTTAACTGGAAAAGACACTCATAATTATAGTTTCAATGCAAAGTTTGATGTTTATTTTCGTTTAGACTAAACTTGTTTAAAAATATTTAGTTGTTCGTGCTATTACCCTTTATGGTGCCAATAGTATAGGGTATTAATGTACTAAAATGTAGGTACAAATGTTATATATTCAGTACGCCTCTAGTGCATACATCAATACGTAGTTTGCACATACTGCAACAGGAATTGTATATACACTGTACGTGACATACATTGTACGTATGCCACGTACATCGATTACTTACAAAAGTCGTACTAAATATATACTTATGTTGATTGGGATACACTAATCCCATAAAAAGAAAGACACTCATAATTACAGTTTCAATCCAAAGTTTAATGTTTATTTTCGTTTAGAGTAAGCATTTTTAAAATTATATAGTTGTTTGTACCTATTTAATAACCATTTATGGTGCCAGCAGTACAGGACATTAATGTACTAAAATGTTAGTACAAATTTTATATATTTAGTACGCCTCTAGAACATACATCAATACGTACTTTGCACGCACTGCAACAGGAAGTATATCTACATTGTACGTATGCTACGTACATCGATTACTTACTTAAGTCATTCTAAGTACGTACTTACGCTGATCGGGATAAACTAATTCCATAAAAGGTTAACAAGAAAAGACACTTATAATTATAGTTTCAATCCAAGGTTCGACGCTTATTTTCGTTTAGAGTAAGCAGGTTTAAAAATATATACTTGTTTGCGCCTACTTAATAACCTCCTTTTATGCTGCCAATAATATAGGGCATTAATGTACTAAAATGTCGCACGCCTCAAGTACGTCCATCAATTCGCACTTTGCACATCCTACAAGAGGAATTGTACATAAATTGTTCGTTTGCTACGTACATGGATTACTTACTTAAGTAGTTCTAAGTATGTACTTGTGCGGAATAGGATACACTAATCCCATAAAAAGTAAACAAGAAAAAATAATCATTATTATAGTTTCAATCCAAAGTTTGATGTTTATTTTTGTTTAGAGTAAGCTTTAAAAATATATAGTTGTTTCTGCCTATTTAATAACCCCTTATGTTATTTAGTACGCCTCTAGTACATACATCAATACGTACTTTGCCCTTAATGCAACAGGAATTGTACATACATTGTACGTATGCTACGTACATCGATAACCAACGTAAGTCGTACTAAGTATGTGCTTGTGCTAATTGGGATACACTAATCCCATAAAAGTTTAACAAAAAAGACACTCATAATTATAGTTTCAATCCAAAGTTTGGTGTTTATTTTCGTTGAGAGTAATCATACGTATATAATAATATATAGTTGTTTCTGCCTATTTAATAACCCTTTATGATGCCACCAATATAGGGCATTAATGTACTAGAATGTACGTACAAATTTTATATATTTAGTACGCCTCTAGTACATACATCAATACGTACTTTGCCCTTAATGCAACAGGAATTGTACATACATTGTACGTATGCTACGTACATCGATAACCTACGTAAGTCGTACTAAGTATGTGCTTGTGCTAATTGGGATACACTAATCCCATAAAAGTTTAACAAAAAAGACACTCATAATTATAGTTTCAATCCAAAGTTTGCTGTTTATTTTCGTTTAGAGTAATCATACGTATATAAAAGTATATAGTTGTTTCTGCCTATTTAATAACCCTTTATGACGCCACCAATATTTAGCCATTAATGTACTAGAATGTACGTACAAATTTTATATATTTAGTACGCCTCTAGTACATACATCAATACGTACTTTGCCCTTAATGCAACAGGAATTGTACATACATTGTACGTATGCTACGTACATCGATAACCTACGTAAGTCGTACTAAGTATGTGCTTGTGCTAATTGGGATACACTAATCCCATAAAAGTTTAACAAAAAATACACTCATAATTATAGTTTCAAACCAAAGTTTGCTGTTTATTTTCGTTTAGAGTAGTCATACGTATATAAAAATATATAGTTGTTTCTGCCTATTCAATAACCCTTTATGATGCCACCAATATAGGGCATTAATGTACTAGAATGTACGTACAAATTTTATATATTTAGTACGCCTCTAGTACATACATCAATACGTACTTTGCCCTTAATGCAACAGGAATTGTACATACATTGTACGTATGCTACGTACATCGATAACCTACGTAAGTCGTACTAAGTATGTGCTTGTGCTAATTGGGATACACTAATCCCATAAAAGTTTAACAAAAAAGACACACATAATTATAGTTTCAATCCAAAGTTTGCTGTTTATTTTCGTTTAGAGTAATCATACGTATATAAAAATATATAGTTGTTTCTGCCTATTTAATAACCCTTTGTGACGACACCAATATAGGCCATTAATGTACTAGAATGTACGTACAAATTTTATATATTTAGTACGCCTCTAGTACATACATCAATACGTACTTTGCCCTTAATGCAACAGGAATTGTACATACATTGTACGTATGCTACGTACATCGATAATCTACGTAAGTCGTACTAAGTATGTGCTTGTGCTAATTGGGATACACTAATCCCATAAAAGTTTAACAAAAAAGACACACATAATTATAGTTTCAATCCAAAGTTTGCTGTTTATTTTCGTTTAGAGTAATCATACGTATATAAAAATATATAGTTGTTTCTGCCTATTTAATAACCCTTTGTGACGACACCAATATAGGCCATTAATGTACTAGAATGTACGTACAAATTTTATATATTTAGTACGCCTCTAGTACATACATCAATACGTACTTTGCCCTTAATGCAACAGGAATTGTACATACATTGTATGTATGCTACGTACATCGATAATCTACGTAAGTCGTACTAAGTATGTGCTTGTGCTAATTGGGATACACTAATCCCATAAAAGTTTAACAAAAAAGACACACATAATTATAGTTTCAATCCAAAGTTTGCTGTTTATTTTCGTTTAGAGTAATCATACGTATATAAAAATATATAGTTGTTTCTGCCTATTTAATAACCCTTTGTGACGCCACCAATATAGGCCATTAATGTACTAGAATGTACATACAAATTTTATATTTTTAGTACGCCTCTAGTACATACATCAATACGTACTTTGCCCTTAATGCAACAGGAATTGTACATACATTGTACGTATGCTACGTACATCGATAACCTACGGAAGTCGTACTAAGTATGTGCTTGTGCTAATTGGGATACACTAATCCCATAAAAGTTTAACAAAAAAGACACTCATAATTATAGTTTCAATCCAAAGTTTGCTGTTTATTTTCGTTTAGAGTAGTCATACGTATATAAAAATATATAGTTGTTTCTGCCTATTTAATAACCCTTTATGATGCCACCAATATAGGGCATTAATGTACTAGAATGTACGTACAAATTTTATATATTTAGTACGCCTCTAGTACATACATCAATACGTACTTTGCCCTTAATGCAACAGGAATTGTACATACATTGTACGTATGCTACGTACATCGATAACCTACGTAAGTCGTACTAAGTATGTGCTTGTGCTAATTGGGATACACTAATCCCATAAAAGTTTAACAAAAAAGACACTCATAATTATAGTTTCAATCCAAAGTTTGCTGTTTATTTTCGTTTAGAGTAGTCATACGTATATAAAAATATATAGTTGTTTCTGCCTATTTAATAACCCTTTATGATGCCACCAATATAGGGCATTAATGTACTAGAATGTACGTACAAATTTTATATATTTAGTACGCCTCTAGTACATACATCAATACGTACTTTGCCCTTAATGCAACAGGAATTGTACATACATTGTACGTATGCTACGTACATCGATAACCTACGTAAGTCGTACTAAGTATGTGCTTGTGCTAATTGGGATACACTAATCCCATAAAAGTTTAACAAAAAAGACACTCATAATTATAGTTCCAATCCAAAGTTTGTTGTTTATTTTCGCTTAGAGTCATTATAAGTATATAAAAACATATAGTTGTTTGTGCCTATGTAATGATCTCTCTATGGTGCCAATTATATAGGGCATCAATGTACTAAAATGTACGTAAAAATTGTATATATTAAGTACGCCCATAGTACATACATCAATACGTATTTTGCACATACTATAACAGGAGTTGTACATACATTGTCCGTATGCTACGTACATCGATTACTTACTTAAGTCGCTCTAAGTATGTACTTGTGCTGATTAGGATACACATTTCCCATAAAAGTTTAACAAGAAAAAACTCTCATAATTATAGTTTCAATCCAAAGTTTGATGTTTATTTTCGTTTAGAGTAAGCATGATTAAAAATATTGTTTTTACCTATTAATAACGCTTAATACGTACTTTGCACGAACTGCAACAGGAATTGTAGAAAGTACGTACTTAAGTCGTACTATGTATGTACTTATGCTGATTGGAAAACAAACTAAAAACCGGAAAAAAAACAGAAAAGCCCAATTTGAAATATTCCATGATACCAAACGCGATTTTTGACGTATAATAAACGACAAACGACACCGTTAAACGTCAGATCAAATATAAATTGACAGATGACGTGCGGAAACGGGCGTCTTTTTGACGCGCCACACGTTCCTTTTTGGAAATGTGCTTGGAAACTTTGGTGCTGGAAAGCACGAAATCGTACTTGTGAATTTGTGATTTTATAGCGAGCTAAACTAGTATTGTTTACAGTATTGTTGAACTGCTCTATTCTTCTTGTACTTCTACCCCTAGAGAATAAAATTAAAAAAAATTTGAGGCAATCTGCAATCATCAAAGGTGAAGAGAACCTTGTGTTTAATTTGGAATTTGATTACAGTGGTACGTCGCTTGTACGTACAGAAAACGTACATAATCAAACCTATTCGTGAGACATTTTAGTCATGTAAAGGGCTAAAAATATTAAGTCGTGTACGTAAGGGCATAAACAGTACTTTAACTGCACATACTGTGCGAGTTAATTAATTTTTCTACAAAAACAGTTTTTTGTGGATTGAATTGTTTACAAAAAAGTACAAACACTCAATTATGTGAAGAATCGTCGAAAACAAAGGGCGTCGCAGAGAGCGCGTCTCCGACAAGTGCAACATCATCAATGAAAGGGCGAAGTCACGTGACAGCGGGCGCGAAGCATCGGGATCGAAAGGGTGGGGGCAATTAATTAAAGGGAATAAGGTGTCGGGACTTGTTGATTAGCTTGCTTCGGACTATTTGTCTGGGCGTTGAACAGCACAAGAGTAGTTGGCGGCTTGTCGGGAGTTTGTGCGAACGAATTTATTGTCTCGGAAGTTGGGCGATCCGTTTAATGCGACCAAATTTCGCGCCCTACAATAGCAGAAAAAATGCAATTAAAATAAATACTGAAATTCGCCACTTGATCGTTTTATTCCCTTCTTCGTATTCGTTTTGCGGGACAATAGGCTACAAATCAGCGACCGTCTCTTCTTTATATCACTTCCATTATACCGGGGACTGCAACGTGATACGTTTTTTACGATGCGGTTGCACCATTTTCGACGATTATCATTTGTTGTGGGAGCGAAGCACGTGGCAGTAACATTATATCTGACACTTCGCAGTGTGATAATAAAACACCGCGTATAGCTGTCACGGCCATTGTTAACGACGTGCCATAATAGAGTCGTTGGCGGGTTTAAAAATTCCTAGATCGACAAAGCTAAATAAAATAAATCAAGGGCTATTCATTGGCTATTCTGGTCGGAATCCAAACGGGCAGTTTCAGTTTATGTGCCACATCCTCGGAGCTATCGCCTGGGAATAGCCCCATTTCGCTATCTCCGCGTGTCAGTCGCCGGGGCCCCCTTGCGCTCCGTTCCTGATACCATCTGTGTTAACGTCCGATCCTGGGCTGTGATAATGTTGGTGAATTTATGGCGAATTTGGATAAGATTTTGATAATGTAGTATAGGAAAAAATATGTACTATTGTAGACATATTTCCCATTGCTATGTTTTCTCTCCTTCAACCCTTCTCACTGGGTTTACATTTCTGTAAAAACGGTTTTCTTCTAGCGTGTTTACCCCGAAAGTTTCTTACTTGAAAGTTTCACTTTCACGCACCTTGTTAGCACATGCCATCCCCAACTGTTTTTCATCAATTGGACAGCATTTTGAACCATAATAACCTGTTATTTATTATTTGATAATATGAGAAAGTTACTTTCACAGTTTGTCAACAAGTTCAGTTACAATCTGGATATCGATATCACTAAAAGAGAGAAAGAGGAAAGCAACGATTTTCAGTGAAGAAAACATAGCACACTTTATGCTGACGCCAAGCGAGGAACGTCATCATGATGTGTGATAGAATGAATGAGAAAGTATGAAGTGGTTACCTTTTTTGCCCTTGACGGTGCATGTCGAAGTGGGGAGCTAATCCAGATCACACTTGACGATGTAAAAGATAAGGGGAGTGTTATCATAGTAAAAATTACCGATAGTAAGAGATAAATAATGGACGAGACATAAATAATTGATGCTCTATACGAAATGTGCCGAACACCATCGTTTCTTCATAAAATATATGAAGGAAAAGTGCAGTGTTCAGTGTGTAGGTATTAACACTTTTGGGAAAATGTCTTCCGAGATAGCGGCATAATTGAAGCTTTCCAACCCTGAGCGTTATATGGGCCACAGCTTCAGATGTTCTTCAGCAACCTTCCTAGCTGATACTGAGTAAGAAATTGTCAACCTTAAAGCTGAAAATCCACTTTGTAGCTGAAAGTTATGTGGAGGAATCTATCAATCAAAAAATAAATTTGTGCAACACAATTCTGACTCTGAATTCGTCAACTTCATGTCTGAACTTCAAACAATCTGCATCTTCCATTGCATCCTCTGTTAATGATGAAAGTGTCAATAATTCAGCTATATGTAAACAACCTCAAAGGTCCTCATCCTCCCTCCTATCACCTCAAAGAAATACAGCATACAGTTTCATTTCTTCACTTTTTTCTTCACACCTTTCTTCGGCATTTTCTTATTGAGGCCTTCAAGTTCAAGCTTCTCGATATTCATGAATGTTTTGGTCTTTTATGTTTTTTCTTTTACTTCTATGTTTCTAGCTATTATGTCATTTTTCTAATGAAGATATACACTAAGAGATTGTAATATTACATCTCTTCCTTCATTTTTGCCCCTTCTTAAATTCATCGAGCTCTTCATTCAACTTTTCAAGATCTACAATCTTAGGAACCTTTTCTTTCATTCTCTTGGGCTTCAAGGTTAATTGCAGCTTTTTCGACGTTTCTGGGCAAGTCCTCGAGGATCGCTTCTAAGGCACTTGCAGGAAATACTTGATTGGCTTTGCTTGACGGAGAAAACTCAATATGGTAAATTCTTTCCTCAAGCCCAAAGCTTCAGATTTTTTATCTTCAGGTTGCCCTAGTACTTGTTTCTTTATACCCTGAACAGGTATCAATGTTCCTGTAGGTTTAATAAGTTCAAGTTTGGATCCTTTGTCTTCTTTCGTTTTAGCTTTAGGTTTGGGTTTCTGATTGTATTGTAAGTTGCTCCTCATCTTCAGTTTTTTTAGATTTTCAAAGCACGAGTTTTGTTTTGTCTCTCGAGGCCTCCTGAGGCTGAACTTTTTCTTCTTGAGAGCGACTTTCACTTTTTCAGCTTCCCCATTTTCCTTCTCAGTTGGCTTTCCCAGTTTTAAATTTCATAGTCTCCACGTCTCCAATATCGGTTCCAGTAATTAATAATTTCAAACCATAATATTTGTATTTTCGTATATTATATTACATTATACATACACAGGGATGTATGTACAGAAACCAAGTCGTTAAACGAAGATAGTAAGTAATAGGGACGATTTGACGTAAGTTCTTATGCTAGGAAATAATTCTGGAAAGAAAGTTTATGTCAAACCGAGATGAAAGGGAACCTAAACTTGCTTTCTCCATTTGTCGGTTTGCATACACTTTGTGTATGTATAATATAATATATGGAGGTAAACATAATATGACTTATTTTAGTTTTTTGAAGAATTATTAAGCAACATATCGAGGATGTGGAAACTGTAGAACTTGAAATTAAGAATGCCTTTTGAAGACAAAAAAGAAGGAACCTGAAAAAGTAAAAGTTGCGCTCAAGAAGAAAACGAAGAGGTCTAGGATGGTCTACGAAGACAAATAGTTAGTAGAAACAGAAACACAAACCTAAAGAGGAGCCGGAAAAGCCGCTGGAAAACGCTGAAGAAGACGAAGGATCCGAACGTGAACTAAAAAGGAAAATAATACTTAGAGATTAACAGTACTTATTTTCAGTTTGCTTAGAACCAACCTGAAGATAAGGAATGTTAAGCTTTAGGGCTTAAGAGAAAAACTTTCCATGTTAAATTCCCTCCGACAAGCAAAGCCAATCAAGTACCTTTTGCGAATACCTTAGAAGCGGTTCTCAAAGACAACGCTATATGGTCCACGAACATTGAAGAAGCTGCAACTAACCCTGAAGCCCAAGAGAAAGATAAAAAAGTGTCTAAGATTGTGAATCTAGACCAATTGGAAGGTGCGAAAATGAAGAAAGAAATTAAATATTACAAATGGATACCGAAAAATATTTGACAGAGCTGGAGAAGCTTGATCTTGAAGTGAGGAAGAAGGAAAAGTCAGAAGAGGCTGATGGAGGAGTCTGGTATCAATGTAAGCATAGGGTAAATCTCCAGCCAGGAAGAAACTGCTGAACTCTTTATAACCAAGATTGCCAAGAAAAAGAAGGAAAGAGATAGCAGCATAATTGAAACTTGCCAACACTGAGCGTTTAAAGGCCACAGCTTCAGACGTTCTTCAACAACCTTCCTAGCTGATACTAACGAAGAAATTATCAACCTTAAACAGATAGGAGGTCGGAAATCGACTTCTGTAGCTGAAAGTTATGCGGAGGAATCTGTCAATCAAAAAATTTATTTATGCAACAAAATTCTGACTCTGATTCTGTCAACTTCATGTCTGAACTTCAAACAATCTGCATCTTCCACTGCACCCTCTGTTCGTGAGGAAAGTGTCAACAATTCAGTTACATTCAGTCACCTCAAATAAATACAGCACACAACATACAATTTCATTTCTTCACTTTTTTCTTTACACCTTTCTTCCGGTTTTTCTTCTTGAGGACTTAGGGTGACTTTTACAACTATCAGTAAAACTTCAGTTTGAAGATAAAACACCAGTAATGACGCAGACTGCATTGTTACCAATAATGTAATCTACGTTATTACTGGTGTTTTATCTTCAAACTGAAGTTTTACTGATAGTTGTAAAAGTCACCCTTAGACTTCAGATCAAGCTTCTCAAGTTTCTCGACATTCATGAATGCCATTTTTCCTGATGAGGAGATACACTAAGAGATTGTATTATTACATTTCTTCCTTCATTTTTGCCCCTTCTTAAGTTCATCGAGCTCTTCATTCAACTTTTCAAGATCCACCATCTTGAAACCATTTCTTTCTTTCCTTTGGGCTTCAAGGTTAATTGCAGCTTTTTCGGTGTTTCTGGATATATCATTGTCCTTGAGTATCGCTTCTATACCTTAGAAGCGGCAAAAATAAAGGAAGAAATGTAATATTACAATCTCTTAGTGTATATTTTCATTAGACAAATGACATAATAGCTAGAAACATAGAACTAACAGAAAAAACATAAAAGAAGAGACCAAAAACATTCATGAATATCGAGAAGCTTGACCTTGAAGTCCTCAATAAGAAAAAGCTGAAGAAAGGTATGAAGAAAAAAGTGAAGAAATTAAATGTGTGTAAGCTGTATTTCTTTGAGGTGACTGGATATAATTGAATTATTGATACTTTCTTCACGAACAGAGGATGCAATGGAAAATGCAGATTGTTTGGAGTTCAGACATGAAGTTGACGAATTCAGAGTCAGAATTTTGTTGCACCAATTTATTTTTTGATTGATAGATTCCTCCACAAAACTTTCAGCTACAAGGTGGATTTCCAGGTTTAAGGTTGATAATTTCTTACTCAGTATCAGCTAGGAATGTTGCTGAAGAACGTCTGAATCTGTAGCCTCTATAACGCTAAGGGTTAGGAATGTTCAATTATGCTGCTATCTCGGAAGACATTTTCCCGAAAGTGTTAATACCTACACACTGAACAGTGCACTTTTCCTTCATATATTTTATGAAGAAACGATGGTGTTCGGCCGCAAATTTGCAATATTCATGAATGCCATTTTTCCTGATGAGGAGATACACTAAGAGATTGTATTATTACATTTCTTCCTTCATTTTTGCCCCTTCTTAACTTTTCAACAACTTTTCAAGATCCACCATCTTGAAACCATTTCTTTCTTTTTTTTTGGGCTTCAAGGTTAATTGCAGCTTTTTCGGTGTTTCTGGATATATCATTGTCCTTGAGTATCGCTTCTAAGGTATAGAACCGATACTCAAGGACAATGAATTGTTTGTACCTGCAGGAAGTACCTGATTGGCTTCGCTTGACAGAGAAAACCCAACATGGAAAATTCTGCTCTTAAGCTCAAAGCTACAGAATCTTCAGGTTATTCTAGTACAATTTTCTTTTTCTTTATATCCTGAACAGGCATCAGTGTTCCTGTAGGTTTAATAAGTTCAAGTTTGGATCATTCGTCTTCTTCAGGGTTTTAGTTTCAGGTTTGACTTCTGTATTTGAACTTCCATTTGCTCCTCATCTTAAGTTTTCTTAGGTTTTGCACAAGTTTTGTTTTGTCTCCCGATGCCTCCTGAAGCTGTACTTTCTTTTTCTTCTTGAGAGCGACTTTCTCTTTTGCAGCTTCCTCCTTTTCCTCCTTAGTGAGCTTTCCCAAATTTAAATTTCATAATCCATACGTCTTCGATGGCGCTTCCAGTAATTAATAATTTCAAACCAGAATATTTTTATTTTCATATATTATATAACATTATACATACACAGAAATGTACGGAAACCAAACCGTTAAACGAAGTAAGTTATACGGACAATTTGACGTAAGTTTTCTTATGCTAGGAAGCATTTCTGGTGAAATGCTTCCTAGCATAAGAACTGAAAAGAAAATCTACGTCAAACCGACATGAAAGGGACCCTAAAACCTGCTATATCCAATTGTCGGTTTAGTTTCCTACACCTTATGTATGTATGTATGTATAGTATAATATATTGGCATAAAAATAATGTGATAAATTAGTAATCACTAGAATCCATATCGAAATCGTGGAAAATGTAAAACTTGAAACTGAGAATGTCTCTTGAAGACGAAAAAGAGAAACCTGAAGAAGTAAAAGTTGTTCTCAAGGAGAAAACGAAACTTGAGCCTGAGGAGGTCTAAGAAGATCTAGGAAGACAAGTGGTTAGTAGAAACAGAAACCCAAACCTAAATAGAAGCCAGAAAAGCAGCTAAAACCGTTCGAGAAACCTGAAAAAGAAGAAAAATTCAAGCCTGAATTTGATAAAAAAGAGTATATAGAGGTTAAAAGTATTTATCTTAAAACCAACTTCAAGATGAGAAATCTGAAGCTTTGGGGCTTAAAATAGAACTTTTCCATGTTGAATTCCATCCAACAAGCAAAGCCAATCAAGCACCTCTTGAGAATAACTTAGAAGCGGTTCTCAAAGGCAATGCTATATGGTCCACGAACATTGAAGAAGCTGCAACTAACCCTGAAGCCCAAGAGAAAGATAAAAAAGTGTCTAAGATTGTGAATCTAGACCAGTTGGAAGGTGCGAAAATGAAGAAAGAAATTAAATATTACAAATGGATACCGAGAAATATTTGACAGAGCTTGATGCTTGATCTTGAAGTGAGGAAGAAGAAAAAGTCAGAAGAGGCTGATGGAGGAGTCTGGTATCAATGTAAGCATAGGGTAAATCTCCAGCCAGGAAGAAACTGCTGAACTCTTTATAACCAAGATTGCCAAGAAAAAGAAGGAAAGAGATAGCAGCATAATTGAAACTTGCCAACACTGAGCGTTTAAAGGCCACAGCTTCAGACGTTCTTCAACAACCTTCCTAGCTGATACTAACGAAGAAATTATCAACCTTAAACAGATAGGAGGTCGGAAATCGACTTCTGTAGCTGAAAGTTATGCGGAGGAATCTGTCAATCAAAAAATTTATTTATGCAACAAAATTCTGACTCTGATTCTGTCAACTTCATGTCTGAACTTCAACCAATCTGCATCTTCCACTGCATCCTCTATTCGTGAAGAAAGTGTCAATAATTCAGTTATATTCAGTCACCTTAAAGAAATACAGCATACAGCATACAATTTCATCTCTTCACTTTTTTCTTCACACCTTTCTTCCGGTTTTTCTTCTTGAGGACTTAGACTTCAGATCAAGCTTTTCAAGTTTCTCGACATTCATGAATGCCATTTTTCCTGATGAGGAGATACACTAAGAGATTGTATTATTACATCGCTTCCATCATTTTTGCCCCTTCTTAAGTTCATCGAGCTCTTCATTTAACTTTTCAAGATCCACAATCTTGAAACCATTTCTTTCTTTCTTTTGGGCTTCAAGGTTAATTGCAGCTTTTTCGATGTTTCTGGATATATCATTGTCCTTGAGTATCGCTTCGCTTGACAGAGCAAACCCAACATGGAAAATTCTGCTCTTAATCTCAATGCTACAGAACCTTCAGGTTGTTCTAGTACAATTTTCTTTTACTTTATATCCTGAACAGGTATCAGTGTTCCTGTAGGTTTAAAGGTTTAATAAGTTCAAGTTTGGATCCTTTTTCATCTTCAGAGTTTTAGCTTCAGGTTTGACTTCTGTTTGTATTTGAACTTCCATTTGCTGCTCATCTTAAGTTTTCTTAGGTTTTGCACAAGTTTTGTTTTGTCTCCCGAGGCCTCCTGAAACTGTACTTTCTTTTTCTTCTTGAGAGCGACTTTCACTTTTGCAGCTTCCTCCTTTTCCTCCTTGTGAGCTTTCCCAAATTTAAATTTCATAATCCCCCCGTCTTCGATGGCGCTTCCAGTAACTAATAATTTCAAACCAAAATATTTTTATTTTCATATATTATATTACATTATACAAGCACAGGGATGTTCGGAAACCAAACCGTGAAAAGAAGATAGTAAGTTCTGGGAACGATTTGAAGTAAGTTTTCTTATGCTAGGAAGCATTTCTGGTAGCATAAGAACTGAAAAGAAAATTTACGTGAAACCGACGTGAAATAGACCCTAGAACCTGCTATATTCATTTGTAAATTTAATTTCCTACACCTTATGTATATATGTATAGTACGTATACATACACAGAAGCTATAGTATCACTAAAACTTGAAATTGAGAATGTCTCTTGAAGACGAAAAAGAGAAACCTGAATAAGTGGAAGACAAGTGGTTAGTAGACACAGAAATCCAAACCTAAAGAGGAGCCGGAAAAGCCGCAGCTAAAACCGTTCGAAAGGCCTGAAAAAGAGGAAGAATTCAAGCCTAAATTTGAAAGGGGTGTGAAAAGTGCCTAGTAGTTAAAAGTATTTATCTTCAAGTTACTTAGAACCAACCTGGAGGTGAGAAATCTGAAGCTTTGGGGCTTAAGGGCAGAATTTTCCATGTTGAATTCCCTCTGACAAGCAAAGCCAATCAAGTACCTCTTGCGAATACCTTAGAACCGGTTCTCAAAGACAATGCTATATGGTCCACGAACATTGAAGAAGCTGTAACTAACCCTGAAGCCCAAGAGGAAGATAAAAAGGTGTCTAAGATTGTGAATCTAGACCAGTTGGAAGGTGCGAAAATGAAGGAAGAAATTAAATATTACAAATGGATCCCAGAAATTTTTGACAGGAAAGCTTGATCTTGGAGTCGAACACCTTACGAGTCTGGTATCAGTGTAAGTATACAGTAACGCCCCATCAGGAAGAAATTGCTGAACCCCTTATAACCAAGATTACCAAGGAAAAGAAAGAATCAAAAAAGTTATAGCAAAGATACGGTTGTTTTGACGTCTAGAAAAGAAAAAGCATGAAACTCTGGAAGAAACTATTAAAATTAAACTTATTATACCTCAATAAACAGATACTTCTGAAGAGGAACAGAAGGCCTGCTTTGAGCGCCCAGATTTAAAACCATTTGAGTTCAACTCATGAAGACACCGAAAGAGAAAGATATGCACCTACAAATCCTGAGGAACACGATAAGGAAAAACCTGTTAGGAATAAGGAAAAAACAGGCCAGTCAAAACAGAGAAACCAAGGAGGAAGAAAATGAAGAAGTTGCAAAAAAAGGAAAATTGTTCGAAAACTTAGAAAAAGAGTGGTTAAAATCGCCCATTCAGCAAATCCTGAGTAAACGAAAGCAATATGACCGAAACCAGACGACAAAATAGATTTTGTTCCCACTATCGATGATGAAAAAGAAGAAGAAAAAGACCAAACCAAGGAAAGATGCTTCAAAAGGAGGAGTCTATTCCAAAGAATACTCCACATGAAGAAGAACCTATATAGACGGTTTTTTAAACTAAACTTAAGAAGGAGACAAAAGAACTCCAGAAACTGTAAAAGTAGTATTAAAGAAGGAGCAACCAAAGGTGTTTGCAATAGAACCCGAAACAGTTTTACAATCTAAAATGTTATCCGGGCTTTGAAGCCGTGGTCCAATGGAATTTCTTCCTGACGTTTCATCTACAGCTGCGGCAGACATTGGGCGAAGTGATCCCCAGTGCTTCCCGACATTGACTGATGCGACTGTGGTGAGCTCCGTGGCATTCATTCCCCCGCCATTGCGCTGCAGTAGAGGGACTGGGGTGGGGGTAGTAGTGGCGCACTTGAAGAACTTGCTTTCAGTCTGCATTTAGAAACGTAATTTCCTCCTTCCTGTTGAAATCGTGTTTAAAGATCTCATGGGCCTCTCTCGTTAGTCTCGGATAGAAACCCTGCGATTGATATAAGATATCCACTTCGTTAAAAAGGATGTCGTGACCTTCAGAGAGAGCGTGCTCTGCTACTGCTGACTTTTGTGTTTGTCCCAGCCTGTAACTCCTCTTGCTGTATCCATTCCAATCAATGGCTCATTCCAGATGCTTCATTTCCCGTTCCAATTGAGCCGGCTCACAAATTCGAGGGATTTTAAGAGTTCTTTTATTCAACAAGCTGTGTTGAACTCTCTTACTAACACGACTTTCGTTACGATAGTTTTTGGCACTGATGATGGAGGGAAGACAAAACTGACCTTCATGAGTCTTTGACACTATACATACGTCGGCAATCTCGTGATTATTTACAATATTTTTTAATAGTGAGATCATTATTGACCTCGTGATAAGTTGGCATTTTGACATCTTAGAAACAATGGTTGGTAAAACAGAGAAGACGCAACGAAAACCAATAAAACAACACAAAGCTTTCAACTACTTTCTACTCCAAAAGTAAAGACTATAAAAAAATCCTTCGAGACGATTTATCATCCCCATTTCCATCCCAAGTTTGAAAACTATTTCCAATCACAAATACCCACCCTCTGGCTCAGTTTTTTTTTCGTCACCCCCCCAAAAAACAAAATTCGACATCGCGTACACGGCGGCGGCGGCGGCGGCGGCGGCAGAAGCAAAACGTCGCTTTTGCCCCGGCCTGTACTATGATTGAATTCTCCTTTTGGCCTCGACTGTACAAAATAGACATCGGGCGCGGGCCACGTTAATCTGCGTTTCCACAGCAACGGGGGATAGCTATCAACAATACCGGCCTGGAGCGGCCCCCCCCCTCATACCGTGCGCCACCCCCGAGGGGGGATCCTCAAGACGGTGTGTGCCACCGATCAGCGTCGCCCGAAAGGTGATACACCGGGTGCTTTTTTCGTGTCTTCGGGCGGCCCGGGGGTTGGTTTCTGTTGGTAACTTATGGTTACGAGTTTTGAATTTAAAGGAAATGAAATAGAAATAGAGATATTTTTATGGTTGTTTATATCCGAGAATAAGGTTGAAATATAATAATACCTATATGATGTTATATTGATTTTTTTACTTCTTTCCAGGCATTTCTTTTACGTGCATACAAGTCATAAAAATCGAAATTTTGAAAAAAAAAAAATGCAATAAATCGTCATGTTACCCACCCATATATCATAGTCACAGTCCTCAAATAAAGTGTCACAATCGAGCATTGACAATATAATACACATTCATCACTCTCCCAATATCCTGTTTCTAATTTTTCCTATTTCTAGTGTTATAACAAAGCATTATAACATGATATTTCCAATTTATCAGTCAAATAAAAGGGTGTCAGATCATTGATGATTAATCAGAAGCTTTTCAGCAAAGGCCCAATTAAGTCTCTCTAACATGCTTTTGATTGAGGTATCTCTTGTCTCTCTTAGGATAATCCTCATAGCCCGGTTTTACAGTTTTGATGCCTACAGAGCTCATTCCTCATTCCCAAATACAATATGGAAGAACTAAAGATGAAATGAGCCAACACCAATGCGTTGCAAACAATATTCCTGGTCCAGTGTGATAGTGTAGAAGTGGATCGAAACATGATCTTTGCGAATGACCCTTAAACGCTCACTGCTCATCCCTTACAGGCCTGCTTTTTATATAATTCTCTACCCTTAATATAAAGAGTAGAACTGAACTAACACGAGCTAACCTAATCTAAACTTAAAACGTGTAGCTGTCTAACCTGAACTAACTTAACCAGGAAAACTAGAAGTAGACTAACTTGAAGTAACCATACCTAATCTGAACTAACCGAAGATGACTTGATTTAAAAAATCAAAAAAGCGGACCGTCAGGGATTGAAAAATTCAAAAAAGCGGGCCTCCTTTCCTTGGTGGAAAGATCTTGGTAGGCCTGGAAGTGTGGGACTCAGCGCCGTGGGACGCAGCAATACCCACTAAAAATTCTCTCTGCCGCTCTTCACCCTGCAGCCCCCCCCCCTGGAACCGCCGACAGGTATTAGTTCAAGGGGGGGGGGGGGGAATTACTTCACTTCTTGCCATTCCAGAGCTTTATGTCCTCGATAAACACCTTCGTTCAACCTTCGTATTCATTCCACATATCCTGCCCCACTTCAGTGAGTTCTCTGTTTGAGGGAGCTTCAATGTTGTTCTTACGTACGTAAGCCTCCACTCTTCCCCCCCCCCCTCCCCCTACTCGCCAATACCTGAACTGCAGTGTTAGATACTTTGCGATAAGCTCCTTAGTCAGTATTGAAAGTCTTCTTGACACCTTTTCAAGAGTCTTTTCATAATTTCGGTATCTGAGGGCTCTGAGGTCTTCATTCCATACAGCACTGTATACAGGACCACGCTCACTAACTGCCGCCTTTTCATTTGCCGAGGAAAAGCAACTCTTGGTATTATTCTAGATAATGCGCTCATGGTTTTAAGCGCCTTCTCCATGGTTCGTTCTACATGAATTGACATACTTAAGCCCCTATCTAAAGCAACTCCTAAATAGTTGCCGAAGAGCTTTGTTGTCACCACAGACTCGCCAGCATTGACATTCATCTCTCTGAAGTTTCTCCTAGAGAGCATCAAAATTACTTCCATTTCTGAACTGCCACTTTTAAGCCCATCTCCATCAGCTTGCCAATCACTCTTGATATGGCATATGAGCATTTGTCTTCCAGGTTGCTATGTGCCCTATCCTTTACCATGATAGCACAATCATCTGCGTAAGCAATCAGTTTAACTCCGTCCTCGATTCCCACTTTTTGAACCTCATCGTCAGTAAACATCCCATAGAACTGGCCCAATAACCGAAACCTCTAGGACACCATGTCCACAGGATACTTTCCATTCCCGACCATGCACCGTTTTTATCAATATGCCAGTGAGATAGCTTTTTATGATATTAAGCAGGTATTCACTTACTCCAATTCCTTCCAAAGCCACTAAAATTCTGTCCGAAGGGGCAGAGTTGATGGCGTTCTCCACGTCGACCACTATCACTGGGCAATTTGCCCTCTTCTTGTAAGCATTTTCCTTAATGCTACGAGTTTTTGGCGTCCCAGTAAACTAAGTAGTAGGTGAATTAGCGGGATGGGGACAAATAACGACAATTCAGCTTTTATCAATTGCCCTTTGGCCCTTTGGCAATTGATAAAAGCTGAATTGCCGTTATTTGTCCCCATCCCGCTAATTCACCTACTATTTTCCTTAATTTTATTTACATATGATCTGGCGCATTGAATAGCGTCAACTGTCGATCTTCCACCAGCCTTCGACAAGGCATATTGGGCGATAGCCGATTAACTGGTTTGGAGCCTTTTGAGGTTTTTCTATTAAAAAACCAATTCTGGTCTTTTCCAGATTTCCGGTAAGACTCCATTGGTTAGGTATTGATTCATCATCTTCAGGGGAACAACCATATTTCCTCTCATCCCAGCGCGAAGCAGCTCAGCATTTATCCCATCAGCAACAGGCGCTTTTTTCAGTTCAGCTTTGGTAAGTGCTACTTCTAGTTCTTCCATTTTAAATTGCGGAATTGAGTCATTATTCAGGGCTGTAGTTTCCCATTCACTGACTGACCTTACTGGGAATAACTTGACTATTTGTTTACTTGCTACATCTTCGCTAATTCGGGAACCCGGTAACTGGACTAACCTGAACTAAATATAGATAACCTGCTTTAAAAATTAAAATTTATATAATTTTTTACCCCTGACATGAAAAGTAGATTTTTTTTTTATAGAGGATTAGAGAATCTGATACCAGACATGTGGACGAAGCTGTCACCAGCTTGTGTCACGAAGTAGCTGGAATCTCCTCATTTTCTGGTTGTCAATTTGCTTATGTCCTTAGTGAACAGTTTTGCCCCTCCATCACACTGATCCCACAATTCCTGCACTGCATGGCGCAGCTCAGTTGCTGCTGGGGCTTAAAGCTCTCTTCCTCCCGTACCACCGCCAGCCTCTCGTTCACCAATAACTTTATAGCCGGGATCGCCGCGACAACCTGGACCGACCCACCAAGAGAGTTACCAAGAGGCTAAGTTTTCGGGTCATTCCTTCCATAAGAGTTTAATATTTTTTTTATCTCAGTACTTCGCTCCAGGTTGAGACACCATACAAGACTGTAGAGAGTACCACATTACCGATCAGCCTTCTCTTTATCGCCCTCGGTCCTCCTACTCTTGACATTATTCTGGCCATTATGCTCAATATGTTTTTTGCCTTTTCCACCGTCGCTGTTATATGGGTAGTCATGCTCAACCTTCTGTTCAGGGTCACTCCCAGATATTTGGATGAAGAGCAGCTTGTAACAGCGTTATCCTCTACAATCATATTTATTTCTTTAATACTTCTTTTGCTCAGAAGAAGCACAACTTCAGTTTTTTTTGTGAAGCCACCAGCACACGGTGGTCGGACGGACCTCATTTCACGCGCAAAATTTTGAGTTAAATTATTATGTGAAATTAGGCAACTAGATTTTTCTACAGGTAGCTCACATGGCCTTTTAGGATTTTTACATCTGAATTTTGTCTTTTATACAGTGTCTCCATAAAAATCTTCATTCGGTACCCATCTAAATAATGAGAACACCTTTTATTTTTTAAACCATGGAATGCATTATCACAAAATTTGGGATACATAAAATAAGATCAATTTTCTCATTTTTGGTATTTGTAAAATTTATTGTTTTATTGGTTATTCGGTATTTAAATAATCGGGTTTAAATAATAACATGATCAACTAAATAAGTGTTGATAATTGCTGAATCTAATAGAGTATTGGTGTGTTGTGTTGTGTAAATTTAGTTTGTGTGATCACAGATGTGACCAGCATAACTTGTTTATTATATTTATAACAAAAATGGTACTACTCTCATTGTTCTTATAGTAAAAAATCGAATTTTTGCAGTAAAAATCGTCTATCGTTTTTTTTTTTACAGCGCCATTTGAATTTTTTTATTAATTTAATATATTAAATGTTTCACTCTGAAGAAGTTATTCTTGTGCTTCCCAGGCAAATACTTGGAAGTGTTTTTGATAACATCATTTAAAAATCGCAAAAAAATGCGACAGGTGTCTTTTTCAAATACAGGAACAATGGTTTCGTTGTGATCTAGATAGTTCTTTTTGAGAAATGTTCACAATGTTGCGATTGGTTGCTTGGATTCTGAGATGTTAGGAAAAATATAAAAATTTCTATTTTCTTTTATTCGAAAACTATTTGTGATAAAAAAAAGATTTAAATTAATAGAGTTTTACAACTTATCACTTTCTACAAGAAAACGTACCAATTCTCTAATAACTTATAATAAGTCAGTTATTGCTAACATCTTGCCCTTTTATATACGGACCAAATGTTTTGTCATATTTATAAGAGTATTACAAGGGATATTTAAAATATAATACAAAATTTCAGGTTTCAGGTTCGCATTTAAAAAATTGACATTGTTAGAGATAACACAGTTATCATTTTTACTGTGTATAGGTTTTGCAATGTTTATAACAATTTTCTGGAAGGTACCTCAGAAACCACTCACCATCAGGCACTATTGATTACATTTCTTGAAAAAACTCTACAAACGGCTCTTTAGATCTTGTTACTACAACTTTAGATCTCCAACCATTCTCAAGATAGCAATATGGCCCTCACTTAAAATGACTCCTTTTGCACGTCTTGAGACTATAAACTCCGATTATAGATTGATGTGACTAACTCAACATAACATAAGCCATGTATTTTTAGATATATCCCGTATTCGTTAGAAAACGTCATCTAGAGGGCTACGCATTTTTGACACAAAAGGATGATATAAACAAAGTCAATGCACTTCTGTTCTTTCATCTCTTACTTTTGACATTTTATAGCCAACTAGATGACGTTTTCAAATGAACAGCTCCTATTAATTACAGTATTAATTACTGAAATTAATTCACTTAGACCCGTAAACCATTGTCAAAAACTAAACTGTTACTGCATTTATACACAATGACTTTAAACATTGACTAAACTATCCGCACATGTAATCATCTTTCTTTGGATTGTATGCTTTTACGTAAACAAAAATGAAGTACTTCAGCTTCGTGATAAAAAAATTAAGTTTCATATCATCAATATCTTCGATAAATATCGATGAATTTGGATGAGGAGGCTGTAGAAGAGATAATACATCTTTGCAGATAAACCCAGGTTTTCGCAATGGGAGTGACTTTAGACTTGATATTAAAGGGTCAGAAGAAACAATTAGCACTTGATAAAGATCTTCATATGATTCTAACCTACGCGTTTTCAGAGTATTATGTTCCCTATATTTCCTAAAATCTAAAACTGAAAAAAAAGTTACGCTATTACTGTATTATACAACTAATGCAATTGTGTAAGACGCGCACAAAAAATAACAAAAATATCTTAGGCGCAACTATGTGCAGCTAATTACTTTAGGAGTTAGTAGTAGATGCTTTCATTTGTATAGGAATAATAATAAAAAAGTTCTAAAAATCTGTAAAAAAATTAAAGTCAAAAATCAAATTTTAACTTAAAAAAAAACTCAACTGCTTTTTTACATCTAGGTAGAGCCAACTCAAAACGACTTGAAAGAAATAAAAACTAAAATTAAATACCCTAGATATCAACAATTAATACAATAATAAAATCGTGCAAATTTATTACGATAGAGTTTTATAACATACAGTTTAAATTGATACTAAACCATCTAACAGATTTGAGCTATATATACCCTTAAGAGCAAATGATATTATTCTGTCACATGGTTCGTTAGTAACCGACTTTGCTGTCATTTTTCTTACTCTTTGACTATTCTCGAATAGTCGACACAATATTTCAATAATTTCAATCACTTTAGAAAATTCCTTTTTGCGGCAGTTCCATTTGTTCCAGACCATATACCACCTACGAAAACGTATGAAGAACCTGTCTCCTCTAAACCTCTTCCAATTTTTTTCTTGACCATAATAGCCAAGTCATCAGCATAGACATTGAGTTTGACAACGCACTTCAGTTTCAGATTTTGAATCTCGTCATAGAAAACGTTCCATAGGATGGGTCCAAGCATCGACCCTTGGGAGACCCCGCAAGATACCCGGCATTTTCCCCATAAGACATATACATAAACCTATCTGGTAGCTTATAGGTAAGTATTAACTCGTTTCTTTTCTAAAGATTCAATGATTTTGTTCCATGAAACAGAGTTAAAAGCATTTCTCACATCCAGCAGCATCATTATGCAGTCCTCGCGGTTCGTTCGTATACGCTTTTTCCTGTATTTTTAGTCTATTGCTCACTTTATAGCATCCAACGCTGATTGCCTTCAATTCGTCAATCTCTTCAAGTAATCTTTAGGAGCCGTTTCAGGAGTTTTCCAGCTTCACGGATCAAACTGCGATAGTAGCGTAGTGAGTTTTGTCCTTTACTCGGTTTTTCTATTAGAACCAACTTTGCTTTTATCCATAAAATTGACGGGAAATTATTGTTTATCAGACATTCGTTCATCATCCCCAGAACGACATCCATGTTTGCGTCAACTGCGACCGCCAGGACACCAGCAATGATACCATCATTGCTTTCCTTGGACTCAACTTGGTAAGTGCTACTTTTAGTTCTTGCATGTATGCTATATTTTGGTATGACCTCTCGGGGAAGATAAGATAAAAAGTAGAACTGAACTAACCTGAGCTAACCTAACCTAAACGTAAAAAGTGTAACCGAACTAACTTAACCAGGAAAACTAGAACTGTGGACTAACGAGTATCTATCGAATATTTATATGAAAAAAACTTGTAGTAACTGCCGACAAACAACTATGATAACATAATATGTGCAAACCAGCGTTATTAATCCTAATTATTATTAATTCTAATATATATTAAATTTTAAGTTATAATAATCGAACATTTTCAAAAAAACTGAAAACTGACTTGGCAACATTTCCTTTTAAAACGTTAACAAACTTCATCTTTCACATGCGACCTGCCATCTTCATCAGTCAGTCGACTAGCAACTAGTAAAGAAATGCAAAATTTAAGGTTATTAAAATTTGAATTTATGAAACGTTTGACATTTAAATTCTATTATAAAAATGGAAAAACCATGAATTAGATAGAATAAGTGTATCGTCTGTGAATAAATAAATTGAACAATTTTTAATTGCCAAAGTGTCATCATTTATGTATATTATTGATCCCAGAGTACTATCTACGACACATCCATGTCATTAACGATTTCCGATGGTAATTGCCTGGTTTACGTCACTTAAAGTTGACTCAGGTGACTGAAGTATTTTTCTCCTCGGTAGAGCTCTCCCCAGTAAAGAAGCACTAAGCTTTACGGTTTATTGACCACAAGCTTATTTGACCTTGTACTAGGTACCCAGTACATCAAATTGGTAAACTGACTTGGAAGATTGTCAATCAAGGACAAGAGTAACTTTATCGCCAGCATCCTGGCTACTAGTGAGCATATTTCTTCATATAAAGCATTGGATGATTTGTAGCCTCTTGCCACATGCGCTGCTTCCTTCGCAATCTCCCCATTTACAGACTTTTTTTTTTGAAAATCCATTTAGAATCGGTTACTTCGTTGCTTCCTGTATTAGCAATTCTTCCATTCAGATATTCACCCCAAAGACTGTTTTTCTAGTTTCTTCAAATTGCAATTCTTCATAAATTGTCACTTTCCTTTCACTCATTTTGACTGCCTCTTTAGCAGTTCCTGGGATGTTGTTAGTTAACATCTTAGAAACTGCCTGCGTTGTTTCTTGGATTCGCTGTTCTTCATAAAATACTACCATCCATTCAGTTATTTTGACTGCTTTTTCCTAAGTTTCTGGGATGTTGTCATCAAATCGCCAACAGAGAGCAATGTGCATATTGATATTGTAGTTTTTAAAATGGGTTCAAGGAACTATTATCTATCTTTTGTTGTGTATGGTGTATATACTATTGGTATGTTGTTTAATTTGCTCTAATGGTCCTCTGTCAGGTTCAGTGATAGTGACGTTGGTCTCATGTATTCCCAGACAATCAACAACCCAAGCGTGTTTACCAGTATTTTTCTCCTCGGTCGAGCTCTCCCCAGTAAAGAAATACTGGGCTTTGGAATTGTTTTAAGAACTTATTTGACATTGTACTAGGTACCCAGGACATCAAATTGGTAAACTGACTTGAAAAGTTTTACAATCAAAGACAAGAGTAACTTTATCGACAGCATCCTGGCTACTGGTGAGCATATTTCTTCATATAAAATATTGGATGGTTTGTAGCCTCTTGCCACATGCGCTGCTTCATTCGCAATCTCCCCATTTACAGACTTTTCTTCGAAAATCCATTTAGAATCGGTTGCTTAATTGCTTCCGGTATTAGCAATACTTCCATTCAGATATTCACCCCAAAGACTGTTTTTCTAGTTTCCTCGAATTGCAATTCTTCATAAATTGTGACTTTCCTTTCACTCATTTTGACTGTCTCTGATGATCAGTTCCTGGGATGTTGTTAGTTAACATCTTAGAAACTGCCTGCGTTGTTTCTTGGATTCGCTGTTCTTCATAAAATACTGCCATCCATTCAGTTATTTTGACTGCTTTTCCCTAAGTTTCTGGGATGTTGTCATCAAACCGCCAACAGAGAGCAATGTGCATATTGATATTGTAGTCTTTAAAATGGGCTCAAGGGACTATTATCTACCTTTTGTTGTGTATGGTGTATATACTATTGGTATGTTATTTAATTTGCTGTAATAGTCCTGTGTCAGATTCAGTGATAGTGACGTTGCTCTCATATATTCCCAGACAATCAACAAGGGGGGGGGCAAACGTGTTTGCCAGTATTTTTCTCCTCCGTAGAGCTGTATCCAGTACATCAAATTGGTAAACTGACATGGAAAGTTTTATAACTAGGACAAGAGTAAATTTATCGACAGCATCCTGGCTACTGGTGAGCATATTTCTTCATGTAAAATATTGGATAGTTTGTAGCCTCTTGCCACATGCGTTGCTTTCTTCGCAATCTCCCCATCTACAGACTTTCCTTTGAAAATCCATTTAGAATCGGTTGCTTAATTGTTTCCGGTATTAGCAATTCTTCCATTCAGATATTCACCCCAAAGACTGTTTTTCTAGTTTCTTCGAATTGCAATTCTTCATAAATTGTGACTTTCCTTTCACTCATTTCGACTGTCTCTGATGATCAGTTCCTGGGATGTTGTTAGTTAACATCTTAGAAACTGCCTGCGTTGTTTCTTGGATTCGCTGTTCTTCATAAAATACTGCCATCCATTCAGTTATTTTGACTGCTTTTTCCTAAGTTTCTGGGATGTTGTCATCAAACCGCCAACAGAGAGCAATGTGCATATTGATATTGTAGGCTTTAAAATGGGCTCAAGGGACTATTATCTACCTTTTGTTGTGTATGGTGTATATACTATTGGTATGTTATTTAATTTGCTGTAATAGTCCTGTGTCAGGTTCAGTGATAGTGACGTTGGTCTCATATATTCCCAGACAATCAACAAGCCAAACGTGTTTACCAGTATTTTTCTCCTCGGTTGAGCTCTCCCCAGTAAAGAAGTACTGGGCTTTGGAATTGTTTTAAGAACTTATTTGACATTGTACTAGGTACCCAGGACATCAAATTGGTAAACTGATTTGGAAAGTTTTACAACCAAGGACAAGAGTAACTTTATCGCCAGCATCCTGGCTACTGGTGAGTATATTTCTTCATGTAAAACATTGGATGATTTGTAGCCTCTTGCCACATGCGTTGCTTTCTTCGCAATCTCCGCATTTACAGACTTTTCTTCGAAAATCCATTTAGAATCGATTACTTCATTGCTTCCTGTACTAGCAATTCTTTGAGAATTGCTGTCTTCCATTTAGATATTCACCCCAGAAACTGGTTTTGTAGTTTCCTCAAATTGCAATTGGTCATAAATTGTCACTCTCCATTCACTCATTTTGGCTGCCTCTTTAGCAGTTGCTGGAATGTTATTAGTCAACATCTTAGATACTTCGTTGTTTCTTGGATTCACAGTTCTTCATAAATTGCTGCCATCCATTCAGTTATTTCAACTGCTTTTTCCTAAGTTTCGGGGATGTGGCCATCAAATCACCAACAGAGAGCAATGTGAATATTCATATTGTAGTCTTTAAAATGGGTTCAAGGAACTATTATCTACCTTTTGTTGTGTATGGTGTATATACTATTGGAATGTTGTTGAATTTGCTGTAATAGCCCTGTGTCAGGTAGAGTGATAGTGACATTTGTTTCATATATTCCCAGTGCGATATCACCAACTTCGCTTTTAATTTCAAGATAATAATACCTTGTAAGATAAGTGTAGTTAATATAGGTTTAGATTCATGAATTGTCTCAAAGAAGCCCCCACATAATACCTGCTTAGTAATACTAATTCTCCTCTTCGCCTCAATAAAAAACCATCACCCAATCATATAAACCTTTAACATAATCTTCCCCTGCCTTCCATTTCCCGTCCCATCAGCAAAAATAACCTCAAATCGAATTAAGGCCCTGAAATGGGAAGATCACTTTATTAGCCGACTTTGCGTAACCTAATAACCGAAATCGACAATTACTTGTCAAAATAGCGACCCCTACTTTATTGCGACAACGGAAAAACACCCCAACTTCTTTGTCCCCGAGTTTTTGATAGCCCCAAGTTACATGAAAGTTTCTTTTATATTACGCAACGTTGTCAGGTCAATCCCATTTCTTAACTGCTTCATTAAGCAGCTCGAAATATGTTTAATTTTTTTTTAATTAGTGGGTAATTGGATATAGTCACTTATTTATTTATTTATTTATCCACTTATCACAAAAACTGGTTATAGGATCCAAAGATTCTTGGATTGTGTAAAACTCATTTTTTAAAAGCACATGTTTTATCCACTTAAATAATTGATTACTACTTTTTAATCTTTTTGGTATTGACACCCTATTGTATAAAATTGCCCCTATGTAGTAAGGGCTAGCCCTAAATAACTCTAATCTGTGATAAGTTAACTGGAGGTCACAGCCAAATCTACTATTGTGTTCATGAAAATAATTTTGTGTTCTCAGGTTGTGAATATTTTTCCGGATAAATTTAAGACTTTCAAAGGTGAATAAGGATGGAAGGGTTAAAATTGATTTTTTGATAAAGGTGGGTTTGCAACTTTCCCTACATAAAGTAATGACATATCTAAAGATGGACTCGATATTAGAGTTGTAATATTAATTTAAGCACAGTTTGCTAACTACAGATTTCGGTCTCTGCAGTGCAAAGCCGTTTTTTGCTCTTTTTGATCACACAAAGTTAACATGCTCCCTCCAGTTCGGTGATTTATCAATATACAGTCCCAGTAGTTTAAATGAATTAACTTGCTTGATGAATTTATTATTTATTCTTATTAGATGACTACTGTCATAGATTGGCGATGATGAAACTGCATTATATAGGTTTTACTACGGTTTAATGTGAATCTGTTTGCTAATAATTAGTTATTTAATTGTGACAAGTTAGTGAAAGTCATGTCTCCATATCACTTTCGTTTTTCGTCTGCAAATTAGCAGTGAGAGCAACAATTTCCGATAAGTCATTAATGTAGAGAAGGAATAGTAAAGGTCCCAGGACACTACCCTGGGGAACCCCAAATTGAATATCACCCAGCAAAGATGCAGCCTCCTGATGGACCACGTAGATACTGCTGGCGATCATTGAGGTATGATTTTATTAAGTGATAACAGTTACCTCCCAATCCATACAATACCAATTTGTTTAGTAGGAGGCTACGGTCGACGCAGTCGAAGGCCTTGTTCAAATCTACAAATAACGTTTGAACCTGAATCAATCTTGCTATAAAGAGTGTCAATAAAGCAGGAAAAGGGCTGACAGTGTGTAGCGTTTTTCACGAAAACCGTGCTGTGAATCCGCTATAATATTATTCAGTTTAAGGAATTTAATTATGTGTTTTGATAAAATTTTTTCAACAATTTTGGAGAAAACGTATTGCAAAGATATCGGTCTATAGTTAGCAACATCCTGTTCATCACTCTTCTTGTATATTCTTAAATCCAACTAGAACCAAAAGTAAACAAAGACTAGAACGTTTAGGACAATGAAACACCCTTGTAACTCGAAAATCGGCCTACGTTTCGACGTATAATTCAAGTCTTCTTCAGGGCAATTTTCTTATAACTAATAAGGATGGTGTTTATTATAACAGTCATTTTATTGTTGTTGAATCTCGTAAATTTTAAAAACTGGATTCTCTCTTATTGCTGTTGTGTGAAGTATGTTGTACTCTTTGTTTGCAGTTTTTTAAAACGCCATGGATGGACAATTAAACAGTGACACCAGCCTTGTTATAAAAAAATAACCCTGAAGAAGACATGAATTCTACGTCGAAACGTAGGCGATTTTTCGAGTTACAAAGGTGTTTCATTGTCCTATACGTGCTAATCATCATAACTATAAGTGCTTAAGGACGCCAGTTACCATCACCAAAGACTAAAACAAAATAAATTCTTGACTTTGGCAAACACACAGTTGTCTCTGGAGGTGCATTGCTGGTTGCAATAGTTTTATTGGTTCCTGAACTTTAGTGATTTATTGATCTGAATCTTGACCCAGGGAAACAAGTATTTTATTTAGTATGCTACCTTTCTATCAAAGAAATTTCAATTATCAACGAAAGTGAAAAAAGTGGTCATAGTAGTAGAAAGTTGACCGATAAAATTTAATGAAAGCCAGTAGACTCAAGTGACCATATTGCTAAAAAAAAAGTATTACAAAAAGCTTACCAAGAATGCGGAAACGTTGAACAAAACATAAAATTGGAAAAAAAGCGAAAAGCTGGCTATTAATAAGGTACTATAACTAGCTATTCCCGGACCCAACTGGATGAAAACCCATAAACCTGTCCTATGGCCAGCACGTAGTCCCGATTTAACGCCAATTAATTTTTTTATGGCCTATGTATCTTAAAGATAAAGTTTACGAAACTTCAACATATGCTTTGAAAAGTAGTAAGTGTACTGCAAGAAAAACTTCAAAACTACAAATTACCATTTTGTTCTATAGGAGGAAGAAACGAGAACACACCAAAAATCGGGGTTGTTTTAAAGGGGCTCATATCGATAAGCTGCTCCTGCAATGGGTATGTAACAAAAAAGAGGAAACAGAATTGAAAAGTGTTGTTTTTCTGGATGATTCAACATCTCAATAAAAATTCACGTGGGCAATGTTAAATCCATTTTCCAAAGTAGAATGCAGAACTTGTCCCCTGCCACAATAAAGAAATGATTGTAAGACTGGATTTATGGATAATGCAGAACTTCGAGCGTTTGATAAAGAAGAAGATGACAATAATCCACTGGCATAATTACTTCCTCAGGTTGGTAAATTTGAAGGAGTTTTCTTCAAAGGGATGTAAAAATTTGGTAGCAGAACTGATCATTACAAACTGCAATAAAGAGGTATGAGATCAAACTGAGCCATCTTCCAATTTAATTAAAGACTTTGATGTTCTTTATTCTGAAATTGAAGAACCTGAAAGTACCTCGGTGAGAAAGAGTTTTTCGTGAACGTGAATAACTTTCACATGGCCAGCGATATTATTATTAAAATGTGAATCTGAATTGTAAAAGTCTAAAAATGAACATGACAATTTTGAATTCTAAGGGGAGATTTTGTCCACTAAAACTCCATTATACAGGGTGATTCACAAAGATGATACTGCGACACAGTTTTAATTTTCGTTCGGACACATACACGTTCTATTTACACGGTGCTGTAACTAATTACAGATGAACCAGATGAACAACCGTCATCTTTGACCTGGGGGTCCACTGGATCCTATACACCAATCACCTTCTCAATGATTGTATAGGGCCCTTTACAACTTTGTCTAAGTTTGGGCGACGTCCTCACCTTTCGCCTCGGATTGTACAGCCGCACCAAATCACCATCCTGGAAGCCGCGGGAGTTAGCCAGTAAGTCATATTTTGCTTTGGCTCGATCACTGGAGATCCGCAATTTATTCCTGACTTGTTCATGAACATTACTAAGCCTCTCTTTGAGCTCCTCCACAAAATTAGACATTATGTCTAAACATAATGTCTATTTACAGCACCATTGCTGGAATGACTCAAACCCTTGTTTCTCCACTTCCAACAACAAGGAGCACTACTCAACTATGTAACTCCTGTTAAGGCAGTTCGTAAACGCTAACTATCCCTGGTCACTGGATTGGTAAGCGAGGTCCAATTGAGTGGCCACCAAGTTCCCCGGACTTAAGACCCTTGGATTTTTTCCTTAATTTCACAACTCAGTTAACCATCAGTAAAAATATGCAAATAAATTTAAAAAAAAATTGCCTTTTGTTCTAATTTCTAAAAAGTTTTAGAAACAATCTTGTGAAGAATTTTTAAAAGTTTAAAAACTTGTAACCTTGATAACTAACCTCGTTCAGTCATTCTAGATACTGTACAATAATTACTGACAATCACTCAACACCTCTGACTAGGGCGACTTATGTGGAGTCACATGCGGGTTTCTTTGGCAACGTCGCCCCATAAAGTCAATTACACACCGAAAAGTCATCAGCATTCCGGTCCTCCCCGTCAAATTGAAGAATTAGTGGTCGAAAATCACAACTTTGTCCTGTGTGTCGTCGACGCCCGAGGGGGTTTGTTATTGGCTTTGTGAACACCGGCTCTCGAGGGGGTGACTAACAACGTTAATATTTGCACAGTCACGTGGTATTGCTTACATAATTTGTCATTACATCATCTCGGTTCAGTAGTCGCAGAACAATTGCGGACCTGCTGCTGCTCCTGTTGCTGATGCGTTTCTTCTGGTTTTATCGATTTATTGCGGCGATTCCAAATCAGTGCCTTAAATATTCTTCATTTTTTAAATATAATTTATTTTGTTTTTTTTTTAATTATATTATGATTAGATAATCGAGCATTTAAACTAGTAGTTTCCTTATGTGTTAATAATTAGGTACCAGATCTGGCCTGGCACTGGATCAATCTCTAAGCCAAGACTGTTCTTCTCTCGAGTCGACCTGACAGTATGGGGCGGAAGGGGGAAGGAATAATTCCCGATTCACCCGTGAGGTCGGCGCCGTACATTCCAACGGGAGAGAAATTATTGTGTCAGATGGCCTGCGAACGAATATGGTGACAGCGGTTATCATGGATAAATGACGTAATTTTGGATCCAAATATGGCTTCGTTAATTCGAATATTTAGCCTGGTGCTGATACAATATTATGTTGCTAATTCCTAATTTTTTGAAGCGGATTATCAATTTTTTTATTACTTACTTATGGTCTCGCTTATGGGAATACAATTTTTTTACCAAATTGAAACCGACTATTCCCAGTAAAATTACTGAGAATACTAACTTATCCGGAAAAAGGAGCCCGGAGCATATTTACAATTGCTTTTTATTTTCAAAAATCGATCACAAAGTTTCTGTTTCTATGTAGCTCATTTTTTCCACAAATATGGTAGTTTAATGTATTTTTTTGAAGTCTCAAGCCGTTCTCAAAATATTTAATAATTTTTTAACTTTGCAAAATAAATCCATGAAGTTTGTATTCATTTTGAGCTATTTCTAATTAAAACAATGGTTCAGTACATGTTTTGAAACCTCAAACAGTTCTCGAGTTATTTACACATTTTTTTATTTTCTAAAATCGATCACGACATTTCAGTTTGTGTATAGCTCATTTTTTCTAACAAACATGGTAGTCTAAAGCATTTTTTGGAGTCTCAAACCACTCTAAGATATTAAATAATATTCTGCATTTCCAAAATAAAACCATTAAATTTATATTTATTTTTTGTTAAATTTTCAGTCGTTTATCGGAATCTTGGTAACCTCAAAACATTCTCAAGATATTGAATAATTTTGCTATTTTGCAAAATACACAAACGAACTAACGCGATCGTCTAATGAATTTCGTGGAGTCTCAAACCGTTTCCAAGATATCTATTTACGTCTTTATTTTCCAAAACAAATCCAAGAAGTTAGTCCCCATTTTAAGCTAACTTTTCCTACGTAAGCCAAGTACGCAATTTATTTTTTTAATTTTTAAATCGGTTTTGAGCTATTTACTAGTTTTTCAAAATAGACCGACAAAGTTTCTATTTGTTTTTAACTAATTCCAATCAATACGAAAGCGTAATAAACTTTTCGAAAAAAAAAGATTTTGAACTACGAAGTACTAACTAGACACAATTAAATGACACTAAAAGAATATTAAACTTGAATGCAACACAACTATTTCTTAGGTCAAAAAATTTTTTTTTTCCTAAAAAAAAAATCGAAAAAAATCAGGTTAAATATATGGCCAAAATCAATTAATAATTACTAAAAGCGTCAAGAATTTGGAAAAATTTAGATTAGGATTAGAACTGATTTTTTTTTCCTACAATATTTTATCATTCATTAATCCTCATTTTACCTAAAAGTAACAATTTTTATGTTTTTTACAAAAGTTAAGCTAAGATTAACGCCAAAATTCGTGAAAAAATACTTAAATTGTGTAGGACGACAAATTTGGGGTGTTTGGCAGAATTCAAATTAACGATATTTAAACAAAATAATATCAATTTAAACATAAAAATTAAGTTAAGAAAAGTAGAAAAAATATCCAAAATTTGCAGGTAATGGTATAAATTTAAAATATTTCTAGTTTTGTGCCAAATTTTCTTTATTACAATATGTATTACAACTGATTTGTAATTAACGGTTTCCTGTCTTTCTGTCTTTGGTTTCTACCTTCTTGTAGCTTCAGCATTTTAATTTCTACCTTCTGGGAGCTTCCATTTTTCCACAATTGAAGTTCTGTACATTTAATGGTTGTCCTCCAATACTGTCTCTATCATTTCATGATCAGTATTTTTATTTCGGTGATGGTTATTTGTCTGCCTGTTTCTGCTTTCTATCTTCTTGTGGCTTCAGCATTTTCATTTCTTCCTTCTGAGAGCTGCCATTTTTCCACAATCGAAGTTCTGGACTTTCGATGATTCTCCTCCAACTACCATTGCTGCGTCTCTCATTTCAGGATCAGTAGTTCCACTTGGCTGCTGATTTCTTGGCTATCTGCTTCTGCTTTCTATCTTCTCGTAGTTTCAGTATTTTCATTTGAGTGATGGTTTCTTGTATTACCATTGGTGTCTCTCTCATTTCATGATCCAATTGAGTGACCCTTCATGATCAGTATTTTTATTTGGTTTGATGATTTCTTGTCTGCCTTTCTCTGCTTTCCATCTTCTTTTAGTTTCAGCATTTTCATTTCTCGCTTTGAGAGCTGCCATTTTTCTACAATCGAAGTTCTGGATGATTCTCCTCTAATTACCATTGCTACGTCTTTCATCTCAGGATCGGTATTTCCATTTGGGTGAAGGTTTCTTGTCTGCCTGTTAGTGCTTTTTATCTTTTTGTGGTTTCAGCATTTTCTTTTCTTCCTTCTGAGAGCTGCCATTCTTCCACAATCGAATTTCTGGACTTTTGATTATTCTCCTAAAATTACCATTGCTGCCTCTCTCATCTCAGGATCAGCATTTCCATTTGAACTTAAAAGAATGAAAACCTAATGAAAAAATTCATTCATTTACATCAGAGAAAAAGAAATAAAAGCCAAAAATTAGAACTAAAATTGTTTGAAAAGAACTCATTATAACTAAAAATGACAATTTTGATGTTTTTTGAAAAAGTCTGGCCAGGATTAAGGCCAAAATACATGAAAAATTATTCAAAGAGGGTAAATATAAAAACTTGGAGGCTTTGGAAAACTCAAATTAAGATTATGGCCAAAATCAATTAAAAATTATAATTTTGTGTCAAAATTGTCTCAAAAGAATGAATAACTAATAAAAAAATCCAATTTAGATAAAAAAAAAACAAAAGAACAAAAATGTAGATTAAAATTAGAACTAAAATTGTGTGAAAAGAACTCATTACACCTAAAAATGACAATTTTGATGTTTGGTGAAAAAGTCAGGCCAGGATTAAGACCAAAATACGTGAAAAATGATTGAAAAATGGTAAATATAAAAACTTGGAGGCTTTGGAAAAACTCAAATTAAGATTATGACCAAAATCAATTAAAAATTATAATTTTGTGTCAAAATTCTCTCAAAAGAATGAAAACCTTATGAAAAAATCTAATTTAGAACAAAGAAAAAAAAAGAACAAAAATTTAGATTAGAATTAGAACTAAAATTGTTTGAAAAGAAAGAACTCATTGTACCTAAAAATGAAAATGTTGATGTTTTTTGAATAAGTCAGGCCAGGATTAAGGCCAAAATAGGTGAAAAATGATTCAATGAGGGTAAATACTTGGAGTAAATAAAACTTGGAGGCTTTGTGAAAACTCAAATTAAGATTATGGCCAAAATCAAGTAAAAATTAGAATTTTTTGTGTAAAAGTTTTCTCAAAATAATATTGAAAACCTAATGAAAAAATCTAATTTAGATCAAAGAAAAAAAATTAAAGAACAAGAAATTAGATTACAATTAGTACTATACTAAAATTCTTTGAAAAAAACTCATTAAACCTAACAATCAAAATTTTTAGGTATAACGGGAATTTAGGAAAATAAATTTTTTTTGTTTTTTTAAAAAGTGAGGCCAGGATTAAGGCCAAAATACGTGAAAAATTATTCAATGAGGGTAAATATAAAAACTTGGAGGCTTTGGAAAAATTAAAATTAAGATTATGACCAAAATCAATTAAAAATTATAATTTTGTGTCAAAATTCTCTCAAAAGAATGAAAAATTCTAATTTAAATCAAAGAAAAAAAATAAAAAACAAGAAATTAGATTAGAATTAGTTCTAAAATTGTTTGAAAAGAGCTCATTATAACTAAAAATGACAATTTTGATGTTTTTTTGAAAAAGTCTGGCCAGGATTAAGGCCAAAATACGTGAAAAATGATTCAAATAGGGTAAATATAAAAACTTGGAAGCTTTGGAAAACTCAAATTAAGATTATGGCCAAAATCAATTAAAAATTATAATTTTGCGTCAAAATTGTCTCAAAAGAATGAATAACTAATAAAAAAATCCAATTTAGATAAAAAAAAAACAAAAGAACAAAAATGTAGATTAAAATTAGAACTAAAATTGTGTGAAAAGAACTCATTACACCTAAAAATGACAATTTGGATATTTGGTGAAAAAGTCAGGCCAGGATTAAGACCAAAACACGTGAAAAATTATTGAAAAATGGTAAATATAAAAACCTGGAGGCTTTGGAAGAACTGAAATTAAAATTATGGCCAAAATCATTTGAAAATTACTAAAAGAATAAAAAATGCAAATTTGAAGTCTTGGAGATTGTTAGATTAGAATTAGAACTAAAATTTTTCGGAAAAAACTCATTTTACCTAAAAATAACAATGTTTAAGTTTTTTTAAAAAATCAGGCTAGGATTAAAGCCAAAATAAACGAAAAATGACTCAAAGAGGGTAAATATAAAAATTCAGGTTAGGATTAAAATCAAAACTGGTTAAGAAATTACACAGATCGTCTAAAACTGCAAATTTGGTGTCTTTCAAAAAATTTACAATAAAATTAAGGCTAAAATTATTTAAAATTGACTCATTTCACCAAAAAAATGACAACTTTGACATTTTTTTAAAAAATCCTGCTAGGATTCAGGCCAAAATCAATTAAAAATTACTAAAACCGTCAAAAATGCAGAATACAAATTTCTAAGAAAATTTGGGTTATCATTAGGATTTAAAAATTACACAGAGCGTTAAAAAAATGCAAATTTGATGTCTTTCAAAAAATTTGCAATAGAATTAGGGCTAAAATTTTTTAAAAGTGGCTCATTTTATCAAAAAAATTACAACTTTGACTTTTTTTAAAAAGTCTGACTAGGATAAAGCCAGAATACGTAAAAATGATTCAAAGTGTGTAAAAATACAAATTTGGAAATTTCGAAAAAAATAAAACAAATATTATTAAGCCAAAATCAATTAAAAATTACTAAAAGCGTCAAAAATGCAGAATAAAAATTTCTAAGAAAATTTGAGTTAGCATTAGGATTTAAAAATTACACAGAGCGTTCAAAAAAATGCAAATTTGAACTCTTTAGAAAAATTTGCAATAGAATTAGGGCTAAAATTTTTTAAAAGTGGCTCATTTTATCAAAAAAATTACAACTTTGACTTTTTTTAAAAAATCAGACTAGGATTAAAGCCAAAATACAAAATGACTCAAAGTGTGTAAAAATACAAATTTGGAAATTTCGAGAAAAATAAAATAAAGATTATATGGCCAAAATCAATTAAAAATTACTAAAAGGGTCAAAAAGGCAGAATAAAAATTTCTAAGAAAATTCAGATTAGCATTAGGATTTAAAAATTACACAGAGCGTCTAAAAAGGCAACATTGGTATTTTTCAAAAAATTTACAATACAATTAGGGCTAAAATTCTTTAAAATCATTTCACCAAAAAAATGACAACTCTGACATTTTTTTAACATCAGGCTCGGATTTTAAGACCAAAATATGTAAAAATGACTCAAAGTCTGTAAAAATAAATATCTTAAATTTCGAAAAAAATCAAATAAAGATTATATGGCCAAAATCAATTAGAACTTACTAAAAGCGTCAAAAATGCAGAATAACAGTTTTTAACGAAATTTAGGTTATCATTAGGATTCAAAAATTACACAGAGAGTGTAAAAATGCAAATTTGGTGTCTTTCAAAAAATTTACAATAGAGTTAGGGCTAAAATTGTTTAAAAGTGACTCATTTCACCAAAAAAATGCAAAATTTTACATTTAAAAAAAAAAAACAGGCTTTGATAAAGACCAAAATACGTAAAAATTACTCAAGAGGTGTATAAAAATACAAATTTGGAAAGTTTGAAAAAATTCAATTAAAGATTATATGGCCAAAATAAATTAAAAATTACTACAAGCGTCAGAAATGCAGAATAAAACTTTTTAAAGAAATTCAGGTTTGCATTAGGATTTAAAAATTACACAGTGCGTTCAAAAATGCAAATTTAGTGTCTTTCAAAAAATTTACATTAGAATTAGGGCTAAAATTGTTTAAAAGTGACTCATTTTATCAAAAAAAAATAAAAAATTGACATTTTTTAAAAAATTAGACTAGGATTAGAGCCAAAATACTTAAAAAATTACTCAAAGTGTGTAGAAATGGAAATTTGGTGTCTTTCAAAAAATTTACAATAGAATTAGAAATAAAATTGTTTTAAAATGACTCATTTTTTCAAGAAAATTACAACTTTGACATTTTTTTAAATCTCAGACCGGGATTAAGGACAAAATGCGTAAAAAAATACTTAAAGTGGGTAAAATTAAAAATTTGGAAATTTTGAAAAAATTCAAATAAAGATTATATGACTAAAATCAATTAAAAATCACTAAATGCGTAAAAAATGCAGAATAAAAATTTCTAAGAAAATTCAGGTTAGCATTCGGATTTAAAAATTACACAGATCGTTCAAAAAATGCAAATTTCATGTCTTTTAAAAAATTTGCAATAGAATTGGGGCTAATTTTTTTTAAAAGTGACTCATTTTATCAAAAAAATTACAACTTTGACTTTTTTTAAAAAATCAGAATAAAAAGAAAATTCCGGTTAGCATTAGGATTTAAAAATTACACTCTAAAAGGTCTAAAAAGGCAAATTTTGTATTTTTTCAAATAATGTACAATACAATTAGGGCTGAAATTGTTTAGAAGTGACTAATTTCACCACAAAAATGACAACTTTGACATTTTTTTAACAAATCAGGCTAGGATTTTAAGACCAAGATATGTAAAAATGACTCAAAATCTGTAAAAATAAATATATTAAATTTCAAAAAAATCGAAATAAATATTATATAGCCATAATCGATTCGAAATCACTACAAGCGTCAAAAATGCAGAATAAAAATGTCTAAGAAAATTTGGGTTAGCATAGGGTTTAAAAATTACACAGAGCGCTAAAAAACGCAAATTTGATGTCTTTCAAAAAATTTGCAACAGAATTAGGGCTAAAATTTTTTAAAAGTGACTCATTTTATCAAAAAAATTACAACTTTGACATTTTTAAAAAAATCAGACTAGGATTAAATCCAAATTACGTAAAAAATTACACAAATTGTGTAAAAATGCAAATTTGGTGTCTTTCTAAAATTTTACAATAGAATTGGAAATAAAATTGTTTAAAAGTGACTCATTTTTTCAAGAAAATTACAACTTTGATATTTTTTAAAATCTCAGACTGGGATTAAGGACAACATACGTAAAAAATTACTCAAAGTGTGTAAAATTTAAAATTTCAAAATTTCGAAAGAATTCAAATAAAGATTATGTGGCCAAAATCAATTAAAAATCACTAAAAGCGTCAAAAATGCTGAATAAAAATTTCTAAAAAAATTCAGGTTAGCATTAGGATTTAAAAATTACACAATGCGTCTAAAAATTCAAATTTGTTGTCTGTCAAAAAAATTACAATAGAATTAGGGCTAAAATTGTTTAAAAGTGACTAATTTCACCAAAAAAATGACAACTTTGACGTTTTTTAAAAAAATCCGGCTAGGATTAAGGCCAAAATACGTAAAAATGACTCAAAGTATGTAAAAATACAAATTTGAAAATTTCGATAAAATTCGAATAAAGATTATATGGCCAAAAACAATTAAAAATCACTAAAAGCGTCAAAAATGCAGAATAAAAATTTCTAAGAAAACTCAAGTTAGCATTAGCATTTAGAAATTAAACAGAGCGTCTAAAAATGCAAAATTATTAACTGTCAATAAATTTACAATAGAATTAGGGCTAAAATTTTTTAAAAGTGACTAATTTCACCAAAAAAATGACAACTTTGAGATTTTTTGAAAAAAATCAGACTAGGATGAAGGCCAAAATACGTAAAAATTGCAAAGTGTGTAAAACTACAAATTTATTTCGAAAAAGCTAAAATAAAGATTATAAGGCCAAAATCAATTAGAAATTACTAAAAGCGTCAAAAATGCAGAATAAACGTTTTTAACGAAATTCAGGTTATCATTAGGATTCAGAAATTACACAGAGAGTGTAAAAATGCAAATTTGTGCATTTGACATTTTTTTAAATCTCAGACTGGGGTTAAGGACAAAAATGCGTAAAAAATTACTTAAAGTGGGTAAAATTAAAAATTTGAAAATTTTTAAAAAATTCAAATAAAAATTATATAGCCAAAATCAATTAAAAATCACTAAAAGCGTCAAAAATGCAGAATAAAAATTTCTAAGAAAATCGGATTAGCATGAGGATTTCAAAATTACACAGAGCGTGCAAAAATGCAAATTTGGTGTCTTTCAAAACATTTACAATAGAATTGGGGCTTAAATTTATTTAAAAGTGACTCATTTTACCAAAAAATAACAACTTTGACATTTTTTTAAAAAATCAAGCTTGGATTACAGTTAAAATACGTAAAAACTTACTCAAAAATTGTGTAAAACTACAAATTTAGAAGTTTCAAAAAAATTCAAATAAAGATTATATGGCCAAAATCAATTAAAAATCACTAAAAGCGTCAAAAATGCAGAATAAAAATTTCAGAGAAAACTCAAGTTAGCATTAGGATTTAAAAATTACACAGAGCGTTCAAAAAATGCAAATGTAGTGTCTTTCAAGAAATTTACAATAGAATTAGGGCCACAATTCTTTAAAAGTGACTCATTTTATTAAAAAATTACAACTTTGACATATTTTAAAAAATTAGGCTAGGATTAAAGTCAATATACGTAAAAAAATTACTCAAAGTGTGTAAAAATGCAAATTTGGTGTCTTTTAAAAAATTTACAGTATAATTAGGGATAAAATTGTTTAAAAGTGACTCATTTTTTCAAGAAAATTACAACTTTAACATTTTTAGGACAACATACGTAAAAAATTACTCAAAGTGTGTAAAATAAAAAATTTTAAAATTTCGAAAAAATCAAATAAAGATTATATGGGCTAAATCAGTTAAAAATTACACAGAGCGCCTAAAAAAAATCAGGCTACGATTAAGGCCAAAATACGTAAAAAATTACTCGAAAAGTGTGTAAAAATACAAATTGGAAAATTTCGAATAAATTCGAATAAAGATTATATGACCAAAAATCAATTAAAAATCACTAAAAGCGTCAAAAATGCAGAATAAAAATTTCTAAGGAAACTCAGGTTAGCATTAGCATTTAGAAACTACACAGAGCGTCTAAAAATGCAAATTTATTATCTGTCAAAAAATTTACAATAGAATTAGGGCTCCAATTGTTTAATAGTGGCTAATTTCACCAAAAAAATGACAACTTTGACTTTTTTTGAAAAAATTCAACTAGGATTAAGGCCAAAACATGCAAAAATTACTCAAAGTACGTAAAAATACAAATTTGGTAATTTCGAAAAATTCAAATAAAGATTGTATGGCCAAAATCAATTAAAAAATTATTAAAATCGTCAAAAATGCAGAATGAAAGTTTCTAAGCAAATTCAGGTTAGCATTAGGATTTAAAAATTACATAGAACGTCTAAAAATGCAAACTTGGGGTCTTACAAAAAATGTACAATAGAAATAGATCTAAAATTGTTTAAAAGTGACTAATTTTACCAAAAAAATGACAACGTTGGACTTTTTTAAAAAAATCAGGCTACGATTAAGGCCAAAATACGTAAAAAATTACTCGAAAAGTGTGTAAAAATACAAATTGAAAAATTTCGAAAAAATTCGAATAAAGATTATATGACCAAAAATCAATTCAAAAATCACTAAAAGCGTCAAAAATGCAGAATAAAAATTTCTAAGGAAACTCAGGTTAGCATTAGCATTTAGAAATTACACAGAGCGTCTAAAAATGCAAGTTTATAATCTGTCAAAAAATTTACAATAGAATTAGGGCTACAATTGTTTAAAAGTGGTTAATTTCACCAAAAAAATGACAACTTTGACATTTTTTGAAAAAATCCGGCTAGGATTAAGGCCAAAACACGTAAAAATTACTCAAAGTATGTAAAAATACAAATTTGGAAATTTCGAAAAATTCAAATAAAGATTATATGGCCAAAATCAATTAAAAAATTACTAAAATCGTCAAAAATGCAGAATGAAAGTTTCTAAGCAAATTCAGGTTAGCATTAGGATTTAAAAATTACATAGAGCGTTTAAAAATGCAAATTTGGTGTCTTACAAAAAATGTACAATAGAATTAGATCTAAAATTGTTTAAAAGTGACTAATTTTACCAAAAAAAATACAACTTTGGCATTTTTTTAAAAAATCAGGCTACGATTAAGGCCAAAATACGTAAAAAATTTCTCGAAAAGTGTGTAAAAATACAAATTGGAAAATTTCGAATAAATTCGAATAAAGATTATATGACCAAAAATCAATTAAAAATCACTAAAAGCGTCAAAAATGCAGAATAAAAATTTCTAAGGAAACTCAGGTTAGCATTAGCATTTAGAAACTACACAGAGCGTGTAAAAATTCAAATTTATTATCTGTCAAAAAATTTACAATAGAATTAGGGCTCCAATTGTTTAGTAGTGGCTAATTTCACCAAAAAAGTGACAACTTTGACTTTTTTTGAAAAAATCCAACTAGGATTAAGGCCAAAACACGCAAAAATTACTCAAAGTACGTAAAAATACAAATTTGGTAATTTCGAAAAATTCAAATAAAGATTGTATGGCCAAAATCAATTAAAAAATTACTAAAATCGTCAAAAATGCAGAATGAAAGTTTCTAAGCAAATTCAGGTTAGCATTAGGATTTAAAAATTACATAGAGCGTCTAAAAATGCAAATTTGGTGTCTTACAAAAAATGTACAATAGAATTAGGGCTAAAATTGTTTAAAAGTGACTAATTTCTCATTTAAGAACTCATTTAAATTTCACCAAAAAAATGACAACTTTGACTTTTTTTGAAAAAATTTGGCTAGGATTAAGGCCAAGACACGTAAAAATTACTCAAAGTATGTAAAAATACAAATTTGGAGTCCTTTAAAATATTTACAATAAAATTAGGGATAAAATTGTTTAAAAGTGACTCATTTTTTTCAAGAAAATTACAACTTTAACATTTTTAGGACAACATACGTAAAAAATTACTCAAAGTGTGTAAAATAAAAAATTTGAAAATTTCGAAAAAATCAAATAAAGATTATATGGGCTAAATCAGTTAAAAATTACACAGAGCGTCTAAAAATGCCAATTTGGTGTCTTACAAAAAATGTACAATAGAATTAGATCTAAAATTGTTTTAAAGTGACTAATTTCACCAAAAAAATGACAACTTTGGCATTTTTATAAAAAATCAGGCTATGATTAAGGCCAAAATTCGTACAAAATTACTCGAAAAGTGTGTAAAAATACAAATTGGAAAATTTCGAAAAAAATCGAATAAAGATCATATGGCCAAAAAAATTAATAATCACTAAAAGCGTCAAAAATGCAGAATAAAAATTTCTAAGAAATCTCAGGTTGGCATTAGCATTTAGAAATTACACAGAGCGTCTAAAAATGCAAATTTATTAACTGTCAAAAAATGTACAATAAAATTAGGGCTCCAATTGTTTAAAAGTGGCTAATTTCACCAAAAAAATGACAACTTTGACATTTTTTAAAAAAATCCGGCTAGGATTAAGGCCAAAATACGTAAAAAATACTCAAAGTATGTAAAAATACAAATTTGGAAATTTCAAAAAATTCAAATAAAGATTATATGGCCAAAAACAATTAAAAAATTACTAAAAGCGTTAAAAATGCTGAATAAAAATTTCTAAGAAAATTCAGGTTAGCATTAGGGTTTAAAAATTATACAGAGCGTCCAAAAAGGCAAATAGGGTGTCTTCAAAAAATTTACAATATAATTAGGGCTAAAATTGTTTAAAAGTGACTAATTTCACCAAAAAAAATAACAACTATGAAATTTTTTTGAAAAATCAGGTTCGAATTTAGGCTAAAATTACTAAAAAGTGTGTAAAATACCAATTTGGAAAGGTCGAAAAAATTCAAATAAAGATTATATGGGCAAAATATATTAAAAATTACTAAAAGCGTCAAAAATGCGGAATAAATGTTTTTAAAGAAATTCAGGTTAGCATTAGGATTTAAAAATTACACAGAGCGTCTAAAACTGCAAATATGAAGCCTTTGGAGAAATTCAAATTAGAATTAGGAGTAGAATTGTTTGAAAAGAACTCATTTTACCTAAGTATAAAAATTTTAATGTTTTTTGAAAAATTCAGGCTAGGATTAAGGGCACACTCCGTGAAAAATTACTTAAAATGTGTAAGATCACAAATTCGAAGTGTTTGTAGTATCTAAAGGTTTGCTATTGTTTACCTATGACTAATAAAAGGATATCGATCAACCAGTCTCGGTACGGAAAGATAAGCGGACGAGGCTTAGTTATTCTATGCAGGCGGTCGAAATGGAAACATCGGTGTTTTATTTAAAAGTATTAATAAATATACATCCTTAAAATCGTACAAACATTATTTAAACAAAATTAATATTAAGTTACAAATAAAAATTAGAAGAAGAAAAGTGGAAAAAAACTAAAAAAGAATATTCAAAATTTGCAAGTAAAGAAAAAAATGTAAAATATTTCTAGTTTTGTACCAAAGTCCTTAAAAAAAAAGTCAATTTTGTATAAATATTCTTTCGAACGAATGAAAACCGACATCTCCTCTTCGATCTAAAAATCCAATTTAGATCGAAGAAAAAAAAATTAAAAAACAAAGCATTTGTACAAAATATAACAACGAAGTACCTCTTCCTATGATGATATGATATCTATGATATCATAGATACATAGAATACGCACAACAATACCATTTAAATAGTTAATGATGCAAGCACCATTGAAGTTTGCACAAAATGTTAAGGCCGAAGATTGATGCCCTAGCTGAAAGAAAATTATTCGATTTTTGCCTAAAAAGGAGGAAGCGATAACAGCCCGCGACGAAATTACGGAAAACCAACAGAACTACGTTTAACCGGCAATTAGAATTTCACAAAAAGTGCGTCTAATGGCCAGGAAACCGCAGATCGACGGGCTTTGATCTCGCCGACCGTCCGTCCAAGACGCCTCAGGCACTAATCCCCCGGGCTATTTGTCTCTCCACAACTGCGCTAAGAAGAAAATGTCTGACGTGGAACTTTCCACGATAACTCTTTGTACAATTTCTTTGAAATTCCAACTAAGTTGTGTCTTGGCACATTTTTTTCCCTGAGGCGGAATATTTGTGTGTGGTCGGCAAAGCCTAAGCGACGTCCATTGTGCGAAGTGTCAACCGGATTTTTCCGGGCCGCTGGACTTCTGTTCAGTTGTTTTCGGCCTCGTGGTTTAGATGACAACCGGGATTAGCATTTGAACCACCCTCCGTCGACGTTTTAAATACGAAGACCGAGAAGGGTTTCTGGCTTTATGAGTCTGTGGAGAGAGGCAGAATCCACATTTTAATCATAAAGGGCAGAAGCGCAGTTTTCTTGGTTTTAGTTGGGTATCGTTAAGGTCTAATAATGTCTGATACTGAGCATGTGATTCCCAGTGTTGCCAAGTAAAAAATAAAAAATAACCAGAGATTGGTCGAGAAAGTTGGTGGCCAGATTTAACTGAAAATCACCTGATCAGTAATTTTTTGTTAAAGTGTATAAGATGAGAGTAAGTAAAATGTAATTTTAATCTAAGTATAACGTAAAAAGTAATTTAGTAAAAATATTTGGTAGTTTACTGTCTCTGCCAAAGTTAAAAAATAGGTACCTATATCATTATAAAATGATATCATTTCGTAACATACTAAAACAAAAAAATTATAACAATTTTTCATCAATATGCATTTAGTTTACTTATTTTATTGACTTGATGTCAATAATTGGTGAATAGTTTATACGCACTATTATCATGTTTGATAAATAAATTACTCGTGACACTAAAATTAAAGCAATTATTACTGCTACTGTCATCTTTAGCAAGATTTTATTTCAATAAGTAGAATTATAAAAGAAAAATATTAACATAAATAATAAATTACAAAAACATTAATAGATGGAAATAACAATAAATAGCACAAATCAATAAATAAATAAATAAATATTAAAATTAAATAAAAAACGACGGAAATAACCGAAAGTTAAAATATCCTGCAATAGTCAGGAGATTATAGAAAAAAATATGTTCAAAAAAGTTGATAGATTAAAACACAAATATATATAAGATATTTCTAATTGTGGGCCAAAATCTTAATAATAATAATAATAATATTTATTTATTTAGCATATCGCTATACAAGAATCTTAATGGTAATAACAAAATAATTTGTTTTTTGTACATATCATTTAACATTAAAATAAGTACAACATATTTAAAAAGACATTACATGGGCCCGCACCATATTTTTAAAACTTCTAAAAACTTTGAAAAATTTTCTAAAAAAATGGGTTCCTTCTCGGACCATAATTATCCCAATAAACATCGACTTTTCCTCTCTGTAAAACTGGCCAAAACCGTATAAAAAAAATTAAAAATCAGGAAAAAATATGTTAAAAAAACAAATAGTTAAAATCACATATTTAAAATATTTCTAATTGTGGGCCGAAATCTTCCAAAAACTTTAAAGAATTGTCTAAAAAAGTGGGTTCCTTCTCGGACCTTAATTATCTCAATAAACATCGATTCTTCCTCTTTGTAAAACTGGCCAAAACCGTATAAAGAAAATAAAAAATCAGCAAAAAACATGTTAAAAAAAGGTAAATAGTTAAAAGCACATATTTAAAATATTTCTAATTGTGGGCCGAAATCTTCTAAAAACTTGAAACATTTTCTAAAAAAGTGGGTTTCTTCTCGAACCTTAATTATCTATAATAATAATAATAATATTGGTTTATTTAGCATATCGCTATACAAAGAAACTTAGTATTAATAACAAGCGTTGAAACATTTCTGTACATATTATTTAAACACTAAAACTAAACAAAACATCTTCAACAAGACATTACATAAGCCCACACAAGATTTTTAAAAACTTCGAAATTTTTGCAGTCTTTTATATTTTTTGGCAACTTATTAAAATCTAGCAATCCCTTATACAAAACTGAATTTAATCTTTGAGTGCTATTGCACTTTGATAACAAAATGAAATCATTCGAGTTTCTAGTGCAATATCCATGTACGTCCTTAAAAAACTTAACTCTATTACATATATACGGCGGCAAGAAGTTATTTTTAATTTTGAATATAAACATATAAACACTAAACATAACTTTTCGTTTGACTGACAACATATTTAAAACACTAAGCATAGTTTCAATAGGGGTATATCTGTTACATTTTAAAATGGTTCTCATTGCTCTATTTTGCACAAGTTGTAATTGTTCAATCTTAAAATTAGGTAGATTATAAAGAAGTGTAGCACAAAAATTCAAATGAGGAGCCGCTATGCTGTTATACAGCAACATTTTTGTACTTAGTAACAGTTTCTTTCCTACTCTAGCAATAAAACCTACCTTTTTAGCAAACTTTCTAATTATATAATCCACGTGAGCATAGAAATTTAAATTTGTGTCAAATATAACACCCAAATATTTGATTTGTTCTTGATGAATAATTTTCTCCTTATTAATTATGATGCTTAAATCAGCCAGATTAATGTCTCTCAACTTGAATTTTTTCCCAAACAAGAAAAATCTTGATTTTGAGGTGTTCAAGCTCAATTTATTTTGGCAAAGCCACTGGAATATTCGACCTAGATCATCGTTAACAATTTGTTGCATTTGTGTTACATTTTTTCCAGCTACATAAATCATTGCATCATCAGCGAACAACTCAATTTTACAGCCTTTAATAACCTTAACCATTTTATTTATGTAAAGTAAGAACAGCATTGGACCCAGAACAGTTCCCTGTGGTACCCCATGCTGAACACGCAAGGGGCTTGATACAGAATTTTTAAATTTAACTTTTTGCTGTCTATTGTGCAAATATGACTCAAACCACCGTAAAACTGTCCCTCCAATGCCGATGTTCTTTAACCGTTTTAATAAAATATCTCTATCAACCGTTTCAAATGCTCTTTTAAAGTCCAAAAACACCGCCAGCCATCTCAATAAACATCGATTCTTCCTCTTTGTAAAATTGGCCAAAACAGAATAAAAAATGAAAAATCAGGAAAAAATATGTTTAAAAAATTTAAATAGTTAAAAGCACATACCTATTTAAAATATTTCTACTTGTGAGCCGAAATCTTCCAAAAACTCTGAAAAATTTTCTAGAAAAGTGGGTTCCTTCTCGGTTCATAATTATCTCAATAAACATCGATTTTTCCTCATTGTAAAACTGGTCAAAACCGTATAAAAAAATGAAAAATCAGGAAAAAATTTGTTAAAGAAATGTAAATAATTAAAAGCACATATTTAAAATATTTCTACTTGTGGGCCGAAATCTTCTAAAAACTTTGAAAACTTGTCTAAAAAAGTGAGTTCCTTCTCGGACCTTAATATCTCAATAGACATCGATTTTTTCCTCTTTGTAAAGTAGGCCAAAACCGTAAAAAAATGAAAAATCAAGAAAAAAATATTAAAAATAGGTAAATAGTTAAAAGCACATATTTAAAATATTTCCAGTTGTGGGCCGAAATTTTCTAAAAACTTTGAAAAATTTTCTAAAAATGTGGGTTCCTTCTCCGACCATAATTATCTCAATAAACTTTGATTTTTCCTCTTTGTTAAACCGGCCAAAACCGTATAAAAAAAATAAAAATCAGGAAAAACATGTTAAGAAAAGGTAAATAGTTAAAAGCACATATTTAATTAATTTCTAATTGTGGACCGAAATTTTCTAAAAAAGAGGGTTGCTTCTCGGACCATAATTGTCTCAATTAACATCGATTTTTTCCTTGTTATAAAACCCGCCAAAATCAAATAAAATCCTGATTAAAAAAATCAGGATTCACTAATCGGAAAAAAACATAGATTTGCGCCAAATTTGTCTCAATATTAATCTATTTAGATTACAAATGTTTCCTCGTTAGAAAAGTTCAATTTTAAGTCAAAGAAACCTTGAATGAATGAAAACGCAAGAAAAATCTAATGCAGATCGAGCAAGAAAATAAAAGAACAAAAAAAATCAACAAAACATGACCAAGGAAACAAACAGAAAAATATGAAAAATAAAAGACCAATAAGAAAAAAAAATAAATAAAAAACTACAAAACCACCGAGTTTAGAAAGCGGAAACAATCATGAGAATGAAAAAAGTCCAGAAGATGTAGTCCAGAAGATGGTAGAAGCGAAAATTTAAAATATTTCTAATTTTAACTGAAAAAGAGTTCTTGTACACAAGTTTTAAAAGTTTCTCTAAAAGAGTTTTCTTTCCGAACCAAAATTTTCTTAATAAAAGTCCATTTTTGGCTCATTGTAGGAGTTTTATTTCAGCCCAAAACTGTATAAAAACTGGAAAAATTCGATATCATTAATTTAAAAAACAGAGTTTTGGATCAACATTGTCTCAATGGAAATCAATATACATTATAATTATATACTAGTTGGAAAAGCTCAATTTTGGGTTAAAATTAAAACTAAAGAATGAAAACTTAATACGTAATAGGTCCATATTAGATCGATGAAATAAATATATAAAAGAACAAGAATTTGTACGAAATATGACAAGGAATACGAATATTGGGAACAGTAAGAAATTAAAATTTTGAAAAGCATTGACAATAAAAAAATATTACCGTTAGGATAAAATAAAAACTAGAAACCGGTAGAAAATTATATAAAAAAGAGGCAGAAGAGATGTAATTTAAAATAATTCTAATTTTTGACCAAATCCTTAAAAGTTTTTAAAATTTGCTAAATAGGTCCCATTCCGGACCATTTTTGGGCCAAAATCCTCTCGATTGAAACCAATTTATATTGCAAGTTTTAGTTTACTGAACGGAAAAGTGCAACTTTGAGTCAAAATTACCTCGAAAGAATAAAAACAATGCAAAGAGAAATGTAGAAAAAAAAAATATGAAAGAACAAGAAAATTAACAAAACGACAAATAATAAGAATAAAAAATTAATAAAGATTAAAAGAAGAACAAGAAGGAAAAAAAATAAAAACTACAAATACACAAGTTAAAAACTACAAAAATTAAGAAAAGTGGAACAGTCTGAAAATTATACAAAAATTAGTCCAAAGAGTCAAAATAAGTCAAAAGACTAGATAGAATACAAATTTATAATATTTCTAATTTTGGGCAAGAAATCATATAAGGCAAAAAAACAATATCTTTTGGAGATGAAATATATCTTAATAAAAATTGATTTTTGACCCGTTGGAAAAATTTTATTTTGGTCCAAAATCTTATAAAAAATAATGAAAAATTAGGAATCAGTAATTTAAAAAAACAACACAGTTTTGGGTCAAAATGCGCACAAGAATACAAATTTATAATATTTCTAATTTTGGGCAAGAAATCATTTAAAGCTAAAAACAATATCTTTTGGAGATGAAATATATCTTAATAAAAATTGATTTTTGACTAGTTGGAAAAGTTTTGTTTTGGTCCAAAATCGTATAAAAGAAAAACTTGAAAAATCAGGATTCAGCAATTTAAAAATATATACAGGTTTTTGGAAGAAAACCCTTTAGATTGTATTTTGACCGGCCGTGAGAGCCTTCATAGTCTTAAAAATATCAAATTCAGATCAGAGTCAGTCAGGGTCAGAGCCCGGTCAACACGAGAGATCACTTCTTCCATTGCCTCATTGCCTCATTGCCTTTGATAATGTCTGTCGCAGCTGTAGATGAAACGTCAGGAAGAAATTCCATTGACCGACGTATTTTGACCGGCGGTGAAAAGCCTTCACAGTCTTAAAAAGATGAAAGTCAATAATTAGTGAATGGCATATACGCACTATTATCAAGTTTGATAAATCAATTACTCGTGACGTTCAAATTAAAGCAATTATTACAGCTACCGTCATCTTTAGCAAGACTTTATTACAGTAAGCAAGATTATAAGTAAAATTATAAAAGAAAAATATTTATATAAATAATAAATAAAAAAGCATTAATAGATGGAAATAACAATAAATATAAACAATACAAATCAATAAATAAACGATCAAATTAAATGAAAACCGACAGAAATAACCGAAAGTTAAAAATTCGTGCAATAGTCAGGAGATTATAGAAAAAAATATGTCCAAAAAAGTTGATAGATAAAAACACAAATATATAAAAGATATTTCTAATTGGGGGCCGAAATCTTCTAAAAACTTTGAAAAATTGTCTAAAAAATGGGTTTCTTCTCGGACCATAATTATCTCAATAAACATCCATGTTTCCTCTTTGTAAAACCGGCCAAAACCGTATAAAAAAAAAGAAAAATCAGGAAAAAATATGTTAGAAAATGGTAAATAGTTAAAAGCACATATGTAAAATATTTCTAATTGTAGGCCGAAATCTTCTAAAAACTTGGAAAAATTGTCTAAAAAAGGGGGTTCCTTCTCGGACCTTAATTATCTCAATAAACATCAATTTTTCCTCTTTGTAAAACTGGCCAAAATCGTATACAAAAAATAAAAAATCAGGAAAAAATATGTTAAAAAAAGGTAAATAGTTAAAAGCACATATTTAAAATATTTCTAATTGTGGGCTGAAATCTTTTAAAAACTTTGAAAAATTTTCTAAAAAAGTGGGTTCCTTTTCGGACCTCAATTATCTCAATAAACATCGATTTTTCCTCTTTGTAAAACTGGCCAAAACCGTAAAAAAACAAGAAAAATCAGGAATAAAATATGTTAAAAAAAGGTAAATAGTTAAAAGCGCATATTTAAAATATTTCTAATTGTGGGCCAAAATCTTCTAAAAACCTTGAAAATTTGTCTAAAAAAGTGGGTTTCTTGTCGGACCTTAATTATCTCAATAAACATCGATTTTTTCCTCTTTGTAAAACCGGCAAAAACCGTATAAAGAAAATGATCAGGAAAAAATATGTTAAAAAAAGGTAAATAGCTGAAAGCACATATTTAAAATATTTCTAATTGTGGGCCGAAATCTTCTAAAAACTTTGAAACATTTTCTAAAAAAGTGGGTTTCTTTGTTAAAAGAAACCCACAACTTTGTTAAAAGAGTTTTCTTTCAAACCGAAATTTTCTTAATAAAAGTCGATTTTTGGTTCATTGTAGGAGTTCTATTTCAGCCCAAAACCGTATAAAAATTGAGTTTTGGATCAACATTGTTTCAATGGAAATCAAAATATATTATAACCTAATAATAGGTCCATATTAGATAGATTAAATAAATATATAAAAGAACACTAATTTGAACGAAATATGACAAGGAATAAGAATATTGGGAGCAGTAAGAAATAAAAAAATTAAATTAAAATTGTGAAAAGCGTTGACAATAAAAAAATATTACCGTTAGGTTGAAATAAAAAATAGAAACTTTTAGAAAATTACGTTAAAAAGGGGCAGATAGAGGCATAATTCTAAAATATTTCTAATTTTAGACCAAATCCTTAAAACGTTTTAAAATTTGCTAAATATGTCCCATTCCGGACCATAATTTTCCCATAATCAATAATATTTATTATATTAAACTCAGACTGTTGGAGAATTTTTATTTCGGGCCAATATAAAAAATGTAAAATTAAGATCATTAATATGTAAATGTTAATGAATAAATGAATATGAGTTGAAAATTATTAACAATAAACGAATAATAAAAATCGAAATTTTAAATAAAAAACGAAATGACGTTAAGCACCGAAAAGAATAAATTTGGCATAGAAAAAAATTATAGAAAAAAACATGTCCAAAAGAGGTAGATACTAATAGTTTGCAGCACAAGTTTAAAATATGTCTAGTTTGAAACCAAAATTGCCTAAAATTCTTAAAACTTTGCATAAAAGGGTTATTCTTGGAGTAGAATTATTGCAATAAAAGTGGACTTTTGACTCGTGCTGTATAAGTTATATTTCGGGCCAAAATCGTATAAAAAACTAAAAAATAAAAAATCATTGTTAAAAAAATAAAGTTTTGGGCCAAAATTGTCTCATTACAAATATACATTGCAATTGTTCACTCGTTGGAAAAGTTCCATTTTGGGTCAAAATTGCTTAAAAAAAATCCCAATACAATGTCCAATTAAGGTCGATGAAAAACCAAACTGAAAAACCGAAAAGTTGAACGAAATATGCAGGAAGGCAAAAATTCCAAACATAAGTATGGTGTCGATTAATGACGTGTCATCGATGGGAAACGTATTCCCAGAAAAGATTTTTTGTTTACCAGGGAAACATCACTGGGCCGACCTGATTTATAATCTATATATGTGGTTGTGGCGGAACTTGATCCACCGACTCACAGGTGGCAGTATTAGTCAAAATCCTTCATAACATCACACCGCCTTTCCTGCGACGAATTTGTCCTCAAACACAAATTCCAACTATTAACTATCACCCCGGCGTATAAGGCAGGAGTCTACCGCGCCTTACTGACGAGTCCAAAGTAGAACTCGGGACCAAACGCCAACACCACATACATAGGCTATAACGACCTCAGATAGTCCCAGTGGTGTTTCCCTGAATAACAAAAATCTTTTATGGGAACACATTTCCATCCATGGCTCATCATTTACAACTCCATAGTGGTGTTGGCGTTTTGTCCCGGGGTCTACCTTGGACTCGTCAGTAAGGCGTGGTAGACCCTGCCTTATACGCCGGGGTAAGAATTCATAGTTGGAACTTGTATTTGGAGACACATTCGGCGCAGAAAAGACGGAGTGACGTTATGAAGGATTTCGACTAATGCTGCCATCTGTGAGTCCGTGAGTAAAGTTTCGGCGCTGCCACCTATGAGTCGGTGGATGAAGTTCCGCCACAATACTCCCCTCCCAGTGACAACGAGAACGGAAGTTGCATGATGAGAAAGAAGCGAGGCTCATTTTGCGAACTGAAGGGACGAAGTTGTGCTGAGCGATGTGAGTGACGGAGGATGTGCCAGTGTTGCCGAGAATGTTACCAGGGAGTGAGGTGTGTGAGATAATTCCATGGTGCAGTGGCTAAAGACAGAGTTTGCTGGTTGCTGCGTGCGGTAGGTGTGAGAGAGATGCTGCTCTGGTAGTCTCGTGGCGTTGACGCGATCCTTGTTGGGGCTTTTTGCTCGAAATATTGCGTGTTGCTTTTGTCGAGGGTCACCAATTATGGCGTCGATTAATGACGTGCCATCGGTGGGAAATGTATTCCCAGAAAAAATGTTTTGTTATTCAGGGAAACACCATGAGGTCGTTATTTATAACCTATGTATGTGGTGTTGGCGTTTCGTTCCGGGGTCTACTTTGGACTCGTCAGTAAGGCGTGGTAGACTCCTGCCTTATACGCCGAGGTGAGAGTTCATAGTTGGAACTTGTATTTGAAGACAAATTCGGGGCGGGAAAGGCGGTGTGAAGTTATGAAGGATTTCGACTGTTGCTGCCACCTGTGAGTCAGTGAGTGAAGTTTCGGTGCTGCCACCTGTGCGTCGGTGAATAAAGTTCCGCCACATAAGAAAGATTTGTTGTGATATGTTGTTGGTTACTCAGAAGAAGAAATACCTAAGTGTCCGGAAATTTCTTGTTGAATAAATTCCACAGCAAATAGAAAAGACAATATTTGTAATAGAAAAAGGATATCCTAAAAATAAAGCTGTCAAAAACCAAATAAAATAAATATATAGGAAAGATGTACAGAAGATAACTGAAATTGTTTCTATTGAGGATAAAGTAAAAAGCCTCAAATAACGATTACAGTTGAAGAGGTTTCCAAGACATTAGATTACGCTCCTGAGGAAGTCCCCGAGCAAAAACAAGAGACCGTTATCAGTGAGGAACGAAGTAATTAAAGAACAAATTGTAAAGAAAAAAAAGGACAGAAAAAAATAATGAGCACAGGTTGCACCGAGAGAAGAGTTATTCTTGAAGAAAACCTAAAGAGAGAACTTGTCGAAGATTTTTAAGAAAAATGAATATTTGAACAAGAAGTATCTAAGAAGTAGGTTGTGAAGAAAAGAGTAATTAGTTCAAAGCAGAGGGGGGGTGGGGGCAAAGAAGAGAAAACCGATGTTTTGACTATAAAAGAAAAAGGCAAAAACCTCAAACCTATAGTAATAAAGAGCTACCAGATACCAGAAAAAGTGCAGGATACCTACTAGTTCTAGAGGAACCTATATACAAATTCATCATCAGGAAAAGCAAGTAATGAAAAAGACATATTTCGTATTTTACTAACCTGAACTAACCTGTACAGTTTTTTCTAAGTAGGTTAGTTAATTTCTTGACTGATGTTTGTTATATTTTCGGATGAAAACCATTTCGACTAAAAGTCTCTTTTTTACGCTGCTTTGTGTTGTAATTACCTTTTTGTCTTCGAAGTCATAGGTGTAGTCCTTTTAATTTTGTGTTCAACTAAAGCTGTAGAATTCTTCTTAAAAACAATTTTTGAGATCAATTTTCTTGCTCATATGTTTGTTCTTTAAGATATCTACCTATTTGTCCTATTTAGGCTTGCTGACAGTCAGCGCAATACTAAACTTCAATGAAAAAACGCAAAAGTATGTTTCGATTTTTCAGTGCAACACAGAAAATTTGCGTGAGTTGAATTTTGTTTTTAATAGTTTTTTTTTTTATAAGCTGTGACAGACCATTGACGAAGGAAAATTTTAAGTAAATTTTTGATGCTGCGCTTCTTGTTTTGTGTAGGTTTGCTATGCATAATTGGGTTAATATAATTATTTTTAATCAACATTGTTTTAATGTAACTGAATTTTTCTAGTAGAAATGGCTATCCGAGAGTTGTATGCGTCTGTGTCTTAAGCTTTAGATTATATTAGTGTTGTGTTATTTTTGGGATGTCTCGACTGAGCAGTTTAAAAACCGCATTGATAAAGTTGATTTGTGGTGCCAATCTGTATTTATTAAGTCATTTTCCACCCAGCACTCTGACATCATATAAACTGCTAAAGGAAAAGATCGATACAGCAAATTTTTTTGTCATTTTTGGGGGTCTGTCTCTCGGAAATGCCTCAGCCAAAATTTAAAACCTAAAAAAATTTTGAAAGGTCGTTTCTTCTAATCACGGAGGGAGATTGATCTTAAATAAGTTATTCGCTAAAGGATATACAGGGTAAAGAACAAAGAACGGCAAAATGGTTGCATTTCAACCCACTGCATTTGGTAAGTAGCCTAATTTCAGAACATTTATTGTTATGACATTTAATGGCGTTAGTTGGTATCTCGGGCCATGTTCGGCAGTTTTCAGTTTTTTGGCCTACAAAATAAATTACTGGGGCTTTTCAAAAAGTTGACGCTCCTTGTAAGTCACCCTGTATCGTAAGAATGCCACAGTTGATTTTAACAGGATAAATGATCGCTAAAAGATAGCTGGTTGTAAAATCAGCGACGTAGACTCATAGTTAATAAAACAATTTTATTCCATTTTGTACAAGGATGACAAAAAATCTAATAAAAAACTCATTAAATATTTGTTTACTACGATGTCATGACGGGAGCCTTAACTTTAAGGCTCTTTTTGTAATGACATTAAGAGTTATGGTCGATATCTCGGGAAGGTTTTGGCGGTTTTTTTGGTTTTTTGCCTACTAAATCAATTACAGGGCGTTTACAGAAAGTTTGCACTTTCTGTAAATAGAAGTACAATACAAGGTATCCTGAAATTAACTGGGAAATCTCTAGACAAAATAGGGCACAATATTCATACAAACATAACCCGCAAACGCTTCGTCCCCGAGATACAGTGTGTTGATTTTTTTTCATTATAGCTCTTAGCGTTTTTGAGATATTTTACTCAAATTGTGAATATAGGTAACCAATTATTATCTACCTCGTTGGATATACCAACCGCTAGCCAAAATCGACAGGGTCTAATTTTTTCTCGGGTTGTATCCCTTTTACCCTCACAAACTTTTTTGTAGCACGCCATTGATCGTTTTTTCTTAAAAGTCTGAATTACCTATTCAATTTAGAAACTTTCCTGTCTCCTGCCTTGTCTTATCTCCTACCGTTTTCGAGAAATTTGCAAAAGTGTTTAGGATTGCATATCATCTTTCCATAAAAAATGTCTGTTTTCTGCGTTCCTATTTAAATTCCCAAGTACTGATGAAAAAGAGTCACTTATGGAAAAGCGATCCACTTTTGCAAATTTCTCGAAACGGTAGAAGATAAGACAAGGACGCAAGAGGTAAGAAAGTTTCTAAATTGAATAGAGAATTCAGACTTTTAAGAAAAAACGATCAGTGGCGTGCCAAGAAAAAGTTTGTGAGGGTAAAAGGGATTCAACCCGAGAAAAATTAGTACCCTGTCGATTTTGGGTAGCGGATGATATATCCAACAATGTAGATTATAAATGGTTACCTATATTCAAAATTTGAGTTAAATATCTCAAAAACTCTAAGAGCTGTAAAGAAAAAATAAAAAAAAAATTTAACACCCTGTATCTCGGAGACTAAGCGTTTACGGGTTATGTTTGTATTGTGCCCTATTTTTGCCTAAGGATTTGCCAGTTAATTCCAGGATACCTTGTATTGTAACTTACAAGAAAGTTGAAACTTTCTGTAAACGCCCTGTAACTGATTTAGTAGGCAAAAAACCAAAAAGCCGCCAAAACCGTCCCGAGATATCGACCATAGCTCTTAAATGTCATTACAAAAAAAGGCTTAAAGTTAAGGCTCGCGTCATGACATCGCAGTAAACAAAATTTTAATCAGATTTTTGTCATCCTTGTACATAATGGAATAAAACTGTTTTATTAACTATGAGTCTACGTCGCTGAATTTACAACCAGTTATCTTTTAGAGGTCATTTATCCTATTAAAATCGGCTGTGGCATTCTCGCGATACAGGGTGACTTACACAAGAGCGTTAACTTTTTGAAAAACCCCTGTAATTTATTTTGTAGGCCAAAAAACCGAAAACTGCCAAACAAGTCCCGAAATACCAACTAACGCCATTAAACGTCACAACAATGAATGTTCTGAAATTACGCTACTTACCAAATGCAGTGGGTTGAAATGCAACCATTTTGCAGTGCTTTTTTCTTTACCCTGTATATCCCTCGGTGATTCTAGAAGAAACGATCTTCCAAAATCTCTTTAGTTTTTAAATTTCGGCTAAGGCATTTCCGAGATACAGCCCCCCAAAAATGACGAAAAATTTTGCTGTATCGATCTTTTCCGTTTTTAATTTTAACCGCAGTTTATTTTAATATAGAAAGAAAATTTGAAAGTGCCCTTCCTAGTCCACAAGTCAGAACGTCGATGATCTTTAAAACGGGAAGCCCTCACCCACCACCTGTCCCAGTGTTTGGGATTAGGGCCGTATCATGGGCAGCTCGAGAGATTAAGCCCCGGCTTAGACCTCCTGGCCCGTAAGAAACACAGGGGATGGATAAAAAGTCTAGTCAGTATATCCTGGCTTAGCGAAATTAGTTTTGGATGACGGTTTAGAACTACCACCATATGGGAACACTTTTTTGTTGCGCCCGCTTTATCTATGTGTTAGTAGTGCATTTAGAAACCTATCCCGGGTATTTGCGACCGGCTTGGATTAGTTGCCAGCAAAACTTCTCCTTTATTAGACAAGGAGACTTCAAAAAAACTGAAGATTAAATTATTTAAAATCTGTAGAAATCCCTGTCGGTCTGTGAAAAAAACCACCGGCATGGGAAATGCAGATAGAGGACGTCACGTGCTGCATAAAACATGAACCTGCAGACACCTGTCACTCAAGAAAGAGTTTCAGTTGAGGGTCACGATCGGGAACTTCGCGTTTTCCGTGGCTCAGTCACGCAACAGTCAAAGGTTAGGCCATCATCAGCGTAGACGGAAGAGTGACATGACATGTGCCAAGAATTCTTTGGGGAGCTATCTTTTTGCTCCCCCGCAATGCCATTTAATGCGGCACAACACACTGAATTATAGAGTAAGTATTGCTGTTAAATAAAAATGACCTTTATTTTATATATTAGAGTGCTCAAACTCAGTGAGAATCAAAAACGTCATTTTTGCAATCAATAGTTAAATGCTTCCAAACTGCTTCTGTGCATAGGAAGTCAGCGACTGCATTTAGGGCCAAGTTGTCCACCAAGGCCACACAATGTAAACTCTAACAGGAACCTCACTTGGTTGGTTCTTAGTTTTTTGTTAAAAAATCCCTTATATATTTCTTCTTAAATGACAAACCGGCTCTTATGCAGCGCTTCGAGTTACGCTTTGTTTACTTGGATGTGTATAGCACTTACAGAAAAAGAGGAATCTTAATGAGACAATGAGGTCTCATTAAAGTTACCCTCGTTAAACACAAATGTCCCCGCGGTACCTGAAAACCACACTCAAACCGCCGAGCATAAGGCACCAGATTTCTAAACTCGCGCCATATGGGCAGATAAATTTGCCCAGGGCCCTTATGTCGGACAACATCGCTTACATTGTTTGACTCAACCCCCTGTCTGTTTCTCTTTTTTATGACGCGTGTGTGGTCCTCGAAGGGCGATCGCCCTCCCCGGTGCAAATAGAAAACGATCAGCGGCTGATGAAACCTGTCCAGGCGAGATATCGACACCGAATGATGGCAGTAAATAAGAGTTAGAGCTACTTTAATAGGTAGCGTTAAAATAAGAGCCACTTAAGGCAGTACTCCGGGATAACAATCTCTCATTCAGTGGTAATGACTTGTCCAATAAATCTTGACTTCCGAACGAATTTTAATCATCACATCGCATATTTAGGCCCTAATGAAGAATATACTATTTCGAACGTGGTCGTAGCTGACTTTTATCCGGACCAGAGCGCTGGTACCACAGGTCAATATCTACGGTAGCACCAGGCAGGACCGTACCCGCTCCGAGGCCTGCCACCACATAATAACAGTTCGCCGGGCGCCGTAATTGCTTCGTGTTTTTGCACGCCCACTTCGTAATTATGTTTTCGAGGACCCCGAGGAGATTCTTCGGCGGAAGCCTGTAATTTAATAAGTGGTAGTTAGTGGTCGCTCTAGGATTTCTAATATCCTAATAGTATTATTAGCTTTAGTCAGGATACTTAGCACTAGCGCGAACAGGTGGGGTGCCAAAAGTCCCTTCTATACTTCTAGGTTTTGCTTTAGATTCACTAGCATCAATGGGCTTAAAGATCAAAGCAAAGCTTAAAATTTATACTCTGAAGAGGGGTCAATTGGAACACAACAAACAAATAAAGCAAAACATAATGAAGAAGTATGGAAGTGGTTTCTTTAGAAGAAAAAAAGCTGCAAGAAATGGAAAAACGCAGATACGGCTGAATTTGAGTTTGAAGAACCAAAGGGAGGAGGCAAGAAAACAATACAAGCAATGTATACCGAGCCACAGCTGCATGAAACTCGGTATACATTGGCATCACACAATGCAGTATCAACACGAGTATTACGGAACACAAGAGGAGTTGCAGGCTGGGGCAAACACAAAAGTCAGCAGTAGCAGAGCACTCTCTCTTCGAAAGTCACGATATCGTTTTCAACGAAGTGGATGCCTTATATCAAACGCAGCGTTTCTATCTGAGACCAACGAGAGAGGCCATTGAGATCTTTAAACACAAGTTTCAACAGGAAGGAGGAAATTACGTTTCTGGAAGCGACTTCTACAACATACTGCAAGTGCGCCGAAATTTTGCGCCACCACTACCCCCACCCCAGTTCCTCCAATGCAGCGCGACGGCGCGGCGGAGGAATAAATACCACGAAGCTCACCACAGTCGACATCACTACATCAGTCAGTCAACGTCGGGAAGCACGGGAGACCATTGCCTCATCGCTTTTGATAATGTCTGCCGCAGCTGTAGACGAAACGTCAGGAAGAAATTCCATTGAACCAAGACTTCAAAGCCCGGAAAACACTTTGCAATGTATTTTGTAGGTAGTTTCTCGCAGAAAACCCACTCCAGACACATAACATGGCAGGATAATATTCCATCTAGAGTTGATTTTAACGCTAAGAGAAAGCAGTGGCGTTATGAAAAAAGAATGTTTTGCTGAACTCCCAAAACGTATTTGTTTGTGGAAAATACGCTTCAATGAATTGTTGCTCAGTTTAATATTTTACGTCTTCACCTTCTCCTTCATCGCACGCTTTTGCGTATTGAAAGTAACATTATAACCCACTAAAAAATATAATTTAAAATTTTTTGGAAAAGTTCAGATCGTGATTAGGGCCAACATAGGCAAATTTGGAGAATTAGGAGTAATTGAAATTAAGATTTTGGCCAAAATTGGCAACTAAATGCTCAAAGCGTCTACAAAAGCAATTTTAAAGTTTCTGGAAAAGTTCAGGTTAGAAAGAGGGCCAAAATTGACAAAAATTTAGGTTAAGATTAGGACCAAAATAGTTCGAACATTACACAAAATGCAAATGTGGACCTTATAGAAATTATGGTTAGAATTAGCGCTAAAATCAGTAAAAAAATATTCCACATTGTCCAAAAATTAAAATTTCATGTTTTTGGAATAATTCTATTTTGGAATAAAATGAGCCAAAGTGATTGAAATTTTTGAATCAAAATAAGTGAAATTTAAGACTAAAGACGTCCCAAAATGAAAGTTTAACATTTTTTTGAGGAAGCCAGTCCAAAAATCGTTAAAAATGGCTAGAGCCATGTAAAAATAAACATTTTAATTTATTGCAAAAAATCAAGATAATCCACAAAGAGCCAAATCGTTTAAAACATGACCTAAAACGTCTAAAAATGCAAACTTGAAATGTTTGGAAAAATGTGGGTAAGAATTAGATCTAAAATTGATTAAAAATTACCCACATCGTGTAAAAATTAAAATTTTTATGATTTTGTATAAACCCAACTTTAGGAATGTAAAATTACATTTGAGGATTAAAATAAATGAAATTTGGTTTCATTCAATCAAATCAGAATTACCGGAGCTCTTTTGGAGAAATTCAGATTAGAATTAGGAATAAAATCGGTTAAAAATCACCCACATTGTCCCCAAAATGCAGATTTTGATTTTCTTAAAATAACTCAATTTTAGGACAAAATCAGGCAAAACCGGGAAAAAAACTGGCTCAAATTTTCTAATTACTGGGTTTTGGTAAAATTACATTTTTGGACCAAAATAATTAAAATTCGGTTCAAAATTCTTCGTAATGCAATTTTGCGTCTAAAATAGCAAATTTGAGTTTTATTGAGAAATTTAAGTAAGAACTAGTGCCAAGATATTCTAAAAGTTCCTCGAGGCCAAAACATTTAAAACTGCAATTTGGAGCTGGTGGAAAAATTCAGAAGAAAGCTGAATAGAATTAGATCTAAAATTAGTTAAAAATTACGCACATCATCTTAAAAATAAATATTTTTAATTTTTGTAAAAATTCAACTTTAGGACAAAACCAGACTAAAATCTTCTAATTTGTTGTTTTATGGTAAAATTACATCTCAGGGCTAAAATAAAGGAAATTTTGCTCAAAACGCTTTGACATGCAAATTTGGTATTTTTCCAAAAAAATTCAGTCGAAAAGAGCAAATTTGAGTTATTTTTAAAATTCAAGTAAGAACTAGGACCAAAATTGTTTAAAAATGACTCCAATCATTTAAAAATATAACTTTGAAGTTTGTGAAAACATTCAGAAGATTGAACGTAAGAATTAGGTCTAAAAATAACTAAAAATTACCCACATTATCAAAAAAATCAATTCTTGATGATTTATGTAGGGCTAAAAATAAACGAAATTTTGCTCAAAATGCTTTAAAATGCAAATTCGGTATTTTTCGAAAAAAATCACGTCTAAAACAGCAAATTTGATTTGACAAATAAGAATTAGAACCAAAATCATTTAAAAGTGATTCAAGGCTTTTAAAAAGTACTTTGAAGTTTGTGAAACATTCAGAAAAATGCAGGTTAAAATTAGGTCTAAAATTAATTAAAAATTACCCACATAATCAAAAAATGCAATTTGTCATTTTCGTTAAACTAAACTTCAATCAGGCCAAATTAAAAAAATAGAACTAAAATAAAAATGAAATCTGGCTTAAAACACTTTAAAATTCAAATTCATTATTTTTCGAAAAAAAATCACGTTCAAAATAGAAAATATGAGTTTTTTGAAAAAATTTAAGTAAGAATTAGGACCAAAATCTTTTAGAAATGACTCAAAGTGTTTAATAATACAGCTTTGAAGTTTGTGAAATATCCAGAAAAATGCAGGTTAGAATTAGGTCTAAAATTAATTAAAGTTCATCCGCAATATCAATAAATGCAATTTATGATGATTTTGTTAAACTCAACTTTAGGACAAGCTCCCGAAACTTCTAATTTGTGCGTGTTTTTTTTTTTTGGTAAAATTCTATTTCAGGGCTAAAATAAATGAAATCTGGCTTAAGACGCTTTAAAATGCAAATTCGGCATTTTTCGAAAAAAATTCACGTCTAAAATAGTAAAATTGAGTTTTTTTTTAAATAAAAATTTAAGTAAGAATTAGGAGCAAAATCGTTTAAAAGTGACTCAAAACGTTTAAAAATACAACTTCGAAGTTTGTGAAGATATTCAGAAGAATGAGGGTTAGAATTAGGTCTAATATTAACTATAAATTACCCACATTATCAAAAAATGAAATTTATGAGGATTTCGTTAAACTTAACTTTGGGACAAAACCAGGCTCAAATCTTCTAATTTGTGGTTTTATGGTAAAATTCCATTTCAGGGCTAAAATAAATGAAATCTGGCTTAAGACGCTTTAAAATGCAAATTCGGCATTTTTCGTTGCGTTCAAAGCGTTTAAAAATACAGTTTTGAAGTTTGTAAAACAGTCAAAAAAACGAAGGTTAAAATTAGGTTTAAAATTAATTAAAATTTACCCACATAATCAATAAATGCAATTTATGATAATTTTATTAAACTCAACTTTAGGACATGCTCAAATCATCTAATTTGTTTTTTTTTTGGTAAAATTACATTTCAGGGCTAAAATAAATGAAATCTGGCTTAAAACGCTCTAAGATGCAAATTCGGTATTTTTCGAAAAAAAATCACTTCTAAAATAGCAAGTTTGACTTTTTTGAAAAAATTACGTAAGAATTAGGACCAAAATCGTTTAAAAATTACTCAAAGCGTTAAAAAATACAGCTTTGAAGCTTGTGAAACAATCAGAAAAATGCAGGTTAGAATTAGGTCTAAATCTAAAATTAATTAAAATTCACCCACATCAATAAATGCAATTTATTATGATTTTGTTAAACTCAACTTTAGGACAAGCTCCCAAATTTTCTAACTTGTGCTTTTTTTGGTAAAATTACATTTCATGGCTAAAATAAATGAAATCTGGCTTAAAACGCTTCAAAAAGCAAATTTGGTTTTCGAAAAAAATCACGTCTAAAATAGTAAATTTGAGTTTTTTGAAAAATTTAAGTAAGAATTAAGGCCAAAATCGTTTAAAAGTGACTCAAAGCGTTTAAAAATACAATTTTAAAACATTCAGAACAATGCAGGTTGGAATTAGGTTTAAAATTAACTAAAAATTACCCACATCATCAAAAAATGCAGTTTGCTATGATTTTCTTAAACTTTAGGACAAAATCAGGCTCAAATCTTCTAATTTGTTGCTTTCTTGCTAAAATTACATTTCAGGGCTAAAATAGATGAAATTTGGCGCAAAACGCTTTAAAATGCAAATTCGGTGTTTTTTGAAAAAATCACTTTAGAATTAAGCCAAAATCGGTGAAAAATGGCTCAATTCTTATAAAAATACAAATTTGGAGTGTTTCAAGATATGCATGTTAAGAATGGCCAGAATTGTTTAAAAATTAGTCAGAACGTCTAAAATTATCCCATAACCGGAGCTTTTGGACAAATTTAGGTTAGAATTAGAGAAAAAGTTGGTAAAAAATGACCCACATTGTCTCTAAAAATGCAGATTGATTTTTTTGGAGTAACTCTATTTTAGGAGAAAATCAGGCAAAACCGAGGACAAAACTGTCTCAAATTCTGTAATTAGTCGTTTTTTGGCACAATTACATTTTTAGACAAAAATAAATAAAATTCGGTTCCAATCTTCCTAATGCAATTTTGGTCTAAAATAGCAAATTTGAGTTTTTGGGAAATTTTAGTAGGTAAAAATTAGTGCCACAATCGCCTACAAATTGCTCAAAGCGTTTAAAACTGCAAATTTGTAGATTGTGGAAAATTCCGAAAAATACAGGTTAGAATTAGGTCTAAAATCAATTAAAAATTACGCACATCGTCTAAAAAAGCAATTTTTTTATAGTTTTGTTGTTAACTCAACTTTAGGACAAAATCAGACTCAAATCTTCAGATTTGTTGTTTTATGGTAACATTACATGTCAGGATTAAAATAACTGACATTTTGCTCAAAACGCTTTAAAATTTGGTATTTAAAAAAAAATATCACGTCTAGAATAGCAAATATAAGCTTTTTGAAAAGTTTAAGTAAGTATTAAAACCAAAGTCGTTTAAAAATGACTCAAAGTGTTTAAAAATACAACTTTGAGGGAATTCAGGAATATGCAGGTTAGAATTAGGTCTAAAAAAAAATTAATTAAAAGTTACCCATATCGTCAAAAATGCAATTGGTTAAGATTTTGTTAAACTCAACTTTAGGACACATTCAGACTTCAAAATCAGGCTCAAATCTTTTAATTTGTTGCTTTTTTTGGTTAAATTACATTTCAGGGCTAAAAATAGATGAAACTTGGCTCAAAACGCTTTACAATGCAAATTCGGTATTTTTCGAAAAAAAAAATCACCTCTAAAACAGCAAGTTTGAGTTTTTTGAAAAATGTAAGTAAGAATTAGCACAAAAATCGTTTAAAAATGAGTCAAAGCGTTTAAAAATACAACTTTGAAGTTTCAGAAAAATGCAGGTTAGAATTAGGTCTAAAATTAATTAAAAATTACCCACATTATCAAAAAATGCAATTTGTGAGTTTCGTTAAACTCAACTTTAGGACAAAACCAGGCTCAAATCTTCTAATTTGTGGTTTTATGGTAATTAAAAACAAAGTTTATGTTTTCGAGGACCCCGAGGAGATTCTTCGGCGGAAGCCTGTAATTTAATAAGTGGTAGTTAGTGGTCGCTCTAGGATTTCTAATATCCTAATAGTATTATTAGCTTTAGTCAGGATACTTAGCACTAGCGCGAACAGGTGGGGTGCCAAAAGTCCCTTCTATACTTCTAGGTTTTCATCACAAAACGCAGTATCAACACGAGTATTACGGAACACAAGAGGCGTTGCAGGCTGGGGCAAACACAAAAGTCAGCAGTAGCAGAGCACTCTCTCTTCGAAAGTCACGATATCGTTTTCAACGAAGTGGATGCCTTATATCAATCGCAGCGTTTCTATCCGAGACCAACGAGAGAGGCCATTGAGATCTTTAAACACAAGTTACAACAGGAAGGAGGAAATTACGTTTCTGGAAGCGACTTCTACAACATACTGCAAGTGCGCCGAAATTTTGCGCCACCACTACCCCCACCCCAGTTCCTCCAATGCAGCGCGACGGCGCGGCGGAGGAATAAATACCACGAAGCTCACCACAGTCGACATCACTACATCAGTCAGTCAACGTCGGGAAGCACGGGAGACCAGTTCGCCCATTGCCTCATCGCTTTTGATAATGTCTGCCGCAGTTGTAGACGAAACGTCAGGAAGAAATTATTTAATTAATATTCCATCTAGAGTTGATTTTAACGCGAAGAGAAAGCAGTGGCGTTATGAAAAAGAAATGTTTTGTTGAACTCCCAAAACGTATTTGTTTGTGGAAAATACGCTTCAATGAATTGTTGCTCAGGTTGATATTTTACGTCTTCACCTTCTCCTTCATCGCACGCTTTTGCGTATTGAAAGTAACATTATAACCCACTAAAAAATAAAATTTAAAGTTTTTGGAAAAGTTCAGATCGTGATTAGGGCCAACATAGGCAAATTTGGAGAATTAGGAGTAATTGAAATTAAGATTTTGGCCAAAATTGGCAACTAAATGCTCACAGCGTCTACAAAAGCAATTTAAAAGTTTCTGGAAAAATTCAGGTTAGAAAGAGGGCCAAAATCGGCAAAAAAATTGCTTAAATGGTTTAAAAATGCAAATTTTTTATTTTTGGAGAAACACGCCAAAATCAGTTAGAAATGACTGAAAGCGTTTGAAAAGGCAGATTTCAAGTTTTTGGTAACACTTTTAGACAAAAATAAGTAAAATTTGACTTAAAAGACCTAAAATAAAAATTTGATATTTGTTGACTGTCAGAATGACTCGGAACATTGAATAATGCAAATTTGTAGTTTGTGGAAAACAGTATTTTAAGATTGTGACCAGAAAAGTTTAAAAATGACTCTAAACCTTTAAAAACACAAATTCTGGAGCTTTTGGCAAAAATTTAGGTTAATATTTGGACCAAAATAGTTCGAACATTACACAGGCATCAAAAAATGCAAATGTGGACCTTATAAAAATTATGGTTAGAATTAGCGCTAAAATCAGTAAAAAAATATTCCACATTGTCCAAAAATTAAAATTTCATGTTTTTGGAAAAATTCTATTTTGGAATAAAATGAGGCAAAAGTGATTCAAACTTTTAAATCAAAATAAGTGAAATTTAAGACTAAAGACGTCCCAAAATGAAAGTTTAACATTTTTTTGAGGAAGCCAGTCCAAAAATCGTTAAAAATGGCTAGAGCCATGTAAAAATAAACATTTTAATTTATTGCAAAAAATCAAGATAATCCACAAAGAGCCAAATCGTTTAAAACATGACCTAAAACGTCTAAAAATGCAAACTTGAAATGTTTGGAAAAATGTAGGTAAGAATTAGATCTAAAATTGATTAAAAATTGCCCACATCGTGTAAAAATGAAAATTTTTATGATTTTGTATAAACCCAACTTTAGGAATGTAAAATTACATTTGAGGATTAAAATAAAATAAATGAAATTTGGTTTCCTTCAATCAAATCAGAATTACCGGAGCTCTTTTGGAGAAATTCAGATTAGAATTAGGAATAAAATCGGTTTAAAAATCACCCACATTGTCCCCAAAATGCAGATTTTGATTTTCTTAAAATAACTCAATTTTAGGACAAAATCAGGCAAAACCGGGAAAAAAACTGGCTCAAATTTTCTAATTACTGGGTTTTGATAAAATTACATTTTTGGACTAAAATAATTAAAATTCGGTTCAAAACTCTTCGTAATGCAATTTTGCGTCTAAAATAGCAAATTTGAGTTTTATTGAGAAATTTAAGTAAGAACTAGTGCCAAGATATTCTAAAAATTCCTCAAGGCCAAAACATTTAAAACTGCAATGTGGAGCTGGTGGAAAAATTCAGAAGAAAGCAGAATAGAATTAGGTCTAAAATTAGTTAAAAATTACGCACATCATCTTAAAAAGAAGTATTTTTAATTTTTGTAAAAATTCAACTTTAGGGCAAAACCAGACTAAAATCTTCTAATTTGTTGTTTTATGGTAAAATTACATGTCAGGGCTAAAATAAATTAAATTTTGCTCAAAACGCTTTGACAGGCAAATTTGGTATTTTTCCAAAAAAATTAAGTCTAAAAGAGCAAATTTGAGTTATTTTTGAAATTCAAGTAAGAATTAGGACCAAAATTGTTTAAAAATGACTCCAATCATTTAAAAATACAACTTTGAAGTTTGTGAAAACATTCAGAAGATTGAAGGTAAGAATTAGGTCTAAAAATAACCAAAAATTACCCACATTATCAAAAAATTCAATTTTTGATGATTTATGTAGGGCTAAAAATAAATGAAATTTGGCTCAAAATGCTTTCAAATGCAAATTCGGTATTTTTCGAAAAAAATCACGTCTGAAATAGCAAATTTGATTTTTTTGAAAAATTTAAGTAAGAATTAGAACCAAAATCATTTAAAAGTGATTCAAAACTTTTAAAAAGTACTTTGAAGTTTGTGAAACAACAGAAAAATGCAGGTTAGAATTAGGTCTAAAATTACCCACATAATCAAAAAATGCAATTTGTCATGATTTCGTTAAACTCAACTTCAATCAGGCCAAATTAAAAAAATAGAGCTAAAATAAAAATGAAATCTGGCTTAAAACACTTTAAAATGCAAATTAGTTATTTTTCGAAAAAAAATCACGTTCAAAATAGGAAATATGAGTTTTTTGAAAAATGTAAGTAAGAATTAGGACCAAAATCGTTTAGAAATGACTCAAAGTGTTTAACAATGCAGCTTTGAAGTTTGTGAAATATCTAGAAAAATGCAGGTTAGAATTAGGTCTAAAATTAATTAAAATTCACCCACAATATCAATAATTGCAATTTATGATGATTTTGTTAAACTCAACTTTAGGACAAGCTCCCAAAACTTCTAATTTGTGCGTGTTTTTTTTTTTGGTAAAATTACATTTCAGGGCTAAAATAAATGAAATCTGGCTTTAAACGCTTCAAAAAGCAAATTCGGTGTTTTTCGAAAAAAATCACGTCTAAAATAGTAAATTTGAGTTTTTTGAAAAATTTTAGTAAGAATTAGGACCAAAATCGTTTAAAAATGCAAGGTTTAAGTTTGTGAAACATTCAGAAAAATGCAGGTTAGTATTAGGTCTAAAATTAATTAAAAATTACATAAATCGTCAAAAAATGCAATTTGTGATGATTTTGTTAAACTCAACTTTAGGACAAAATCAGGCTCAAATCTACTAATTTGTGGCATTTTTTTTTTTTTTTTTTGGTAAAATTACATTTCAGAGCTAAAATTAATAAAATTTGGCTGAGAACGCTTTAAAATAAAAATTCGGTAATTTTCCAAAAAATACACATTACAATTAAAGCCAAAACCGATAAAAAATGGCTCAATTGTTATATAAATACAAACTTGTGGTTCTTGAAGAAATTCAGGTTAAGTATGGCCAAAATTGTTTAAAAATTAGCCAGAGCGTCTAAAATTTCCCAAAACCGGAGCTTTTGGAGAAATTCAAGTTAGAATTAGGGATAAAATTGGTAAACAATGACCCACATTTTCGCCAAAAAATGCAGATTTTGATTTATTTTATTTTTTTTGGAGTAATTCCATTTTAGGAGAAAATCAGACAAAACCGTCTGAAATTCTGTAATTATCGGTTTTGGCACAATTAAATTTTTGGACAAAAATAATTCGGTTTAAAACTTCCTAATGCAATTTTGGTATTTTGCGTCTAAAATAGCAAATTTGAGTTTTTTTTTTGGGAAATTTAAGTAAGAATTAGCGCCATAATCGTCTAAAAATTACTCAATTACTCAAAGCGTAACTGCAATTTTGAAGCTTGTGGAAAAATTCAGAAAAATGCAATTTAGAATTAGGCCTAAAGTTAATTACGCACATCGTCTAAAAAAGCTATTTTTTTATAGTTTTGTATAAACTCAACTTTAGGACAAAATTAGACTCAAATCTTCTATTTTTGTTGTTTTATCGTAACATTACATGTCAGGGTTAAAACAAATGACATTTTGCTCAAAATGCTTTAAAGTATTTTTCCAAAAAAAAAAAATCACGTTTAAAATGGCAAATTTGAGTTTTTTTAAAAATTTAAGTAAGTATTAGGGCGAAAATCGTTTAAAAATGACTTAAAGCGTTTAAAAATACAACTTTTCTAAAACATTCAAAAAAATGCAATTTATTAGGTCTAAAATTAACTAAAAATTACCCACATCATCAAAAAATGCAGTTTGTTATGATTTTCTTAAACTCAGCTTTAGGACAAAATCATCCTCAAATCTTCTAATTTGTTGCCTTTTTTGGTAAAATTACATTTCAGGGCTAAAATAGATGAAATTTGGCTCAAAACGCATTAAAATAGAAATTCGGTATTTTTCGAAAAAAATCACATTACAATTAAAGTTAAAATCGATTAAAAATGGCAATAAAAATACAAACTTGCGATTCTTGAAGAAATTCAGGTTAAGTATGGCTAAAATTGTTTAAAAATTAGTCAGAGCGTCTAAAATTGTCCCATGACCGGAGCTTTTGTAGAAATTCATTTAGGGATAAAATTGGAAAACAATGATCCACATTGTCCCCAAAAATGAAGATTTTTATTTTTTTTGACTAACTCTATTTTAGGAGAAAATCAGGCTAAACCGATGACAAAACTGTCCCAAATTCTGTAATTAGTCGTTTTTGAAACAATTGCATTTTTGGACAAAAGTAAATAAAATTCGGTTCAAAACTTCATAATGCAATTTTGGTATTTTGCGTCTAAAATAGCAAATTTCAGTTTTTTGAAAAATTTAAGTAAGAATTAGGGCCAAAATCATTTAAAAGTGACTCAAAGCGTTAAAAAATACGGCTTTGAAGTTTGTGAAACAATCAGAAAAATGCAGGTTAAAATTAGGTCTAAATCTAAAATTAATTAAAATTCACCCACATCAATAAATGCAATTTATTATGATTTTGTTAAACTCAACTTTAGGACAAGCTCCCAAATTTTCTAACTTGTGTTTTTTTTTTGGTTAACCTACATTTCAGGGCTAAAATTAATGAAATCTGGCTTTAAACGCTTCAAAAAGCAAATTCGGTGTTTTTTGAAAAAAATCACGTCTAAAATAGTAAATTTGAGTTTTTTGAAAAATTTAAGTAAGAATTAGGACCAAAATCGTTTAAAAATGCAAGGTTTAAGTTTGTGAAACATTCAGAAAAATGCAGGTTAGTATTAGGTCTAAAATTAATTAAAAATTACATAAATCGTCAAAAAATGCAATTTGTGATGATTTTGTTAAACTCAACTTTAGGACAAAATCAGGCTCAAATCTACTAATTTGTGGCATTTTTTTTTTTTTTTGGTAAGATTACATTTCAGAGCTAAAATTAATAAAATTTGGCTGAGAACGCTTTAAAATAAAAATTCGGTAATTTTCCAAAAAATACACATTACAATTAAAGCCAAAACCGATAAAAAATGGCTCAATTGTTATATAAATACAAACTTGTGGTTCTTGAAGAAATTCAGGTTAAGTATGGCCAAAATTGTTTAAAAATTAGCCAGAGCGTCTAAAATTTCCCAAAACCGGAGCTTTTGGAGAAATTCAAGTTAGAATTAGGGATAAAATTGGTAGAAAATGATCCACATTTTTCCCAAAAAATGCAGATTTTTATTTCTTTTTTTTTGGAGTAATTCCATTTTACGAGAAAATCAGACAAAACCGTCTCAAATTCTGTAATTATCGTTTTTGGCACAATTAAATTTTTGGAAAAAAATAATTCGATTCAAAACTTCCTAATGCAATTTTGGTATTTTGCGTCTAGAATAGCAAATTTGAGTTTTTTTTATTATTTTATATAATTAGCGCCATAATCGTCTAAAAATTACTCAATTACTCAAAGCGTAACTGCAATTTTGAAGCTTGTGGAAAAATTCAGAGAAATGCAGTTTAGAATTAGGCCTAAAGTTAATTACGAACATGGTCTAAAAAAGCAATTTTTTTATAGTTTTGTATAAACTCAACTTTGGGACAAAATTAGACTCAAATCTTCTATTTTTGTTGTTTTATCGTAACATTACATGTCAGGGTTAAAACAAATGACATTTTGTTCAAAATGCTTTAAAATATTTTTCCAAAAAAAAATCACGTTTAAAATGGCAAATTTAAGTTTTTTGAAAAATTTAAGTAAGTATTAGGGCGAAAATCGTTTAAAAATGACTTAAAGCGTTTAAAAATACAACTTTTCTAAAACATTCAGAAAAATGCAATTTATTAGGTCTAAAATTAACTAAAAATTACCCACATCATCAAAAAATGCGGTTTGTTATGATTTTCTTAAACTCAGCTTTAGGACAAAATCATCCTCAAATCTTCTAATTTGTTGCTTTTTTGGTAAAATTACATTTTAGGGCTAAAATAGATGAAATTTGGCTCAAAACGCATTAAAATAGAAATTCGGTATTTTTCGAAAAAAATCACATTACAATTAAAGTTAAAATCGATTAAAAATGGCAATAAAAATACAAACTTGTGATTCTTGAAGAAATTCAGGTTAAGTATGGCAAAAATTGTTTAAAAATTAGTCAGCGCGTCTAAAATTGTCCCATAACCGGAGCTTTTGTAGAAATTCATTTAGGGATAAAATTGGAAAACAATGATCCACATTGTCCCCAAAAATAAAGATTTTTATTTTTTGGACAAACTCTATTTTAGGAGAAAATCAGGCTAAACCGATGACAAAACTGTCCCAAATTCTGTAATTAGTCGTTTTTGGAACAATTACATTTTTGGACAAAAATAAATAAAATTCGGTTCAAAACTTCATAATGCAATTTTGGAGTTTTGCGTCTAAAATAGCAAATTTCAGTTTTTTTTTTTCGGGAAATTTAAGTAAGAATTAGTGCCACAGTCGTCTAAAAATTACTCAAAGCGTTTAAAACTGCAATTTTGAAGCTTGTGGAAAAATTCAGAAAAATTCAGGTTAGAATTAGAAAAATTACTCAAAGGTTTTAAAACTGCAGTTTTTATAGTTTTGAATAATCTCAACTTTAGGACAAAATCAGACTCAAATAATCTTCTAATTTGTTTTATGTTTTATGGTAACATTACATGTCAGGGTTAAAATAAATGGCATTTTGCTCAAAACGCTTTAAAATGCAAATTTGGTTTTTTTCCAAAAAAAAATACGTCTAAAATAGCAAATTTAAGTTTTTTGAAAAATTTAAGTAAGAATTAGGTCCAAGGTCGTTTAAAAGTGACTCAAAACGTTTAAAAATACAACTTCGAAGTTTGTGAAGACATTCAGAAGAATGAGGGTTAGAATTAAGTCTAATATTAACTATAAATTATCAAAAAATGCAATTTGTGAGGATTTCGTTAAACTCAACTTTAGGACAAAACCAGGCTCAAATCTTCTAATTTGTGGTTTTATGGTAAAATTACATGTCAGGGCTATAATAAATGAAATTTTGCTCAAAACGCTTTAAAATGCAAATTAGTGGCGGATCCAGGGGTCGGGAGCCGGGAGGGCGATCGCCTCCCCCCCTTTATTTCGACTCTTTTTAGATTTTTTTGGGATATATGTTTGACTGACTGATCAACGCACGCACAACTAAAAAGATTCATTTTGACGACTTTTGAAATCGACGGAATTGACCTCCGATGGGGACTATATCCAAAAATATTGCATCTACGGAACTTCCGATGGTGGGAGGTAAAAGAAGACATAAAGGAGAGGAAAGAAAAGTTGGATGCACCCCGATCGGTCGAGGCTTTCTCAAGTTACAGGCAGTCAAAGTAGAGAATTGAGCAGTTGCAATACCCCTCCTCGCCTTTTTGGACATTTTCGAAAAAACTTCAAAAACATTTTTTTGCTGATTTTGATCGGAATGGCACGCTTGCAATCCCCATAAGAAAAACTCAATTCGAATGAATTTAACCTCTAAAGAGATTTTTTTAAAAATGGTCAAAAAACGCGATTCTAAAAGTGCTCAAAAATCGACCTCCGAAGGGGTTTATCTCCGAAAATGTTGCACCTACGGAACTTTCGATCGTGGGCGGTGAAAGAGGACATCAAGAAGAGGAAGAAACAGTTGAATTTACTCTAATCGGTGCAGGCGTTCTCAAGTTACAGACGGCAATGAAGTTGTTACTGACTTTCTCAGTCAAAATGGTTAATTCAGGTTAGTTCATGAGTGAAATAATCGTCAAAATTTAAAAAAAGTGGGCGTGGCGCCTCAAAAAATGTTTGAGCTATTGTTTTCTCCCCCCCCCCCCACCTCCTTCACAGAAGGCTAGATCCGACACTGATGCAAATTCGGTATTTTTTGAAAAAAAAAATACGTTAGAATAAAAGCCAAAATCAGTAAGTAATTATTTATATATTTATTTTTGGCTATACGTTAAGTATAGCCAAAATTGTTTAAAAATTTGTCAGAGCGTCTCAAATTGCCCTATAATTGGAGATTTTGTCCTAAAATTACTTACATTGTAAAAAAGTGCAGATTTTGATTTTTTTAAGTAACTCAATTTTAGGACAAAATCAGGCAAAACCGAGAACAAAATTGACTCAAATTTTCTAATTAGTCGTTTTTGGTAAAGTTACATTTTTGGACTGAAATAAATACAATTTTAGTTATATATTTTTATATATTTCAATCAAAATTCACTCGACCTATCAAAACATAGAAATAAATTAAAGTTGTTTGCAGAGTTGTCATGTTCTCACCACTTTACATCTATTTGCCTGCCAATACATAAATAAATAGAGTTGTATAATTCCAATAATAGCAAAAAAATAAAAAATTTCTAGTAATCAAAACATATCATCCTAAAGGTATAAATAATAAAAAAATAAGGGTTAACGTTAATTTTGGTGCTAACACGAAAAATCCTGTATGTTTGACTATAACTCATTCACTTATTTTTGACATCTCGTTACCTTTGAAATCTTCATTTTTTTATACCTACCTCCTTTCAGCACAGGTTGAGAAGATACAATAAAAATGTCAAAGCCAGACTTCCAATGCCTACTTGATGTCACTAATAAGTGTATGGTTTATATATTTTTTGATCTGCCCCTCAAAGGAGTACGGCGGACTTTTCTCCAAGTCACGTGTTCTGCAATGGACAATTGGGAGTTCTAAAAAGATTAAGGATGCTGATCTCAGACAGTAACATTAAAAATGTCATTTACACAGAGAGAGAGGTACTTATGCGCGAAGTATGTGCCTTTTCCTGTACACCAGTCGGACACCGTGCACACTACAATAAACCAATTAATTATTAAAAGAATGCCTAAATGAGGGTTAAATCGATACCATTCTATAGTGATATTAAAGGGAAGGACAATTTAAAAATTGGGCCTCAGAATATTGATAAGTTCATGACCTACCTCGAGACTGTTTTCTGTTCCTCCCTAGAACTGCCTCCATTGGTTACAGAAAAAATGCAAAATCTTCAAATGTATGAATTTTTGGAATTTGGAGAAGCCGTGATTACTTTTTTTTCATAGTTCGGTGTTTTCGCTATTTTTTCACTGATCTATTATTATACAAGACATCTATATGTGGAGGCAAAGTGGCATTCAGAATTACCTGAATACGAGAAATGCCTAATCACTCTTATCACGTAACCGAAACGTATCTAAATGAGGTTTCTGTAACGATATAAAACTACTCTAATGTTTTCAGTAACTTTTAAATTAAGTTATCCCAAAATGCAAAATAAAAGCTTTCCCAAAAACCTGCCGATTTTCTTTTAAACCCCCCCATTTGCGTTAAGTCTCCATTAACCCGAAAAAAATCCATCAGGTCTCCAGCAGCAGCAGCAGGAAAAAGCTCTCCTGAAAATCCCCTGTTTGTCCTGCTTTCGGGCCGACACACCGAAGATCACAGGTGGCTGAGAGGGCCGATAATGAGGCAATTTAAATGCATAGCGCGGACCGATCGGAGCCGAGGGAGCACGAACGGAACGGCCCCAGTGCACCGTCGGGGGACACCGGAAGGGGCGACCGACGCTGCCCCTGAATCCGAAACAGGGATAATAAACATGCACTTTAGTGTTAATTAGGGGTTTCTGGCACGTCACTGCTCGAAGCTGTGCCCGGATTTCGCAATTGGAGTGCGAATCGTCATATGGCAATTGCGAGATGGAGTACTGACAGAGGCGTGGGAGAGGGTGGGCAAATATACTGTAATAAGAGAAAGTAAGTATGACCATACGATTTTTTGAACTCCTTGTTTAATTGGTACTTAGAGCAGCGCTGTCCTTTTAGACGTCATCGCTTTCACCCACCTGGATGGCTTCTGAAGAGTTGAAGCAAGGTAAGAGTTAAATTTCTCGGTAAGATATTTTGGTGGCTTAACCTCAATCTCGCCTCTTTGGCAAATTGCCCAACTTGGAGCAGACGCCATCAAGAAGTCAACAACAACAACCTCTATCTCTTACCTTAGACATGAGTTTTAATTCCATGTCTTGATACGATTTTTTTTATGAATACCCTTTACAACTAGGATAGACCTTAAAATTAGGCATATAAGTTACAAAGCTGTCAAATGTGACAGATCATTTTACAGCAATGTAATCTATATGGGAATTTTTGAGGACCACCTTTAAGGCTTAAGTTTATTAACTATATACTTTATAAACCCGCCCTAAGGAACAACAATTGTTGAAAGCATTGTATATGAACCCCAAGTGAATCAATGAATTGCTAGTTCGGTCCCTCTCTGTCAGAGGACCATGGGGGACCCTGTCAATCCTGTCAACTTCATGGGTTACCATAAACTTGGCAACGGTGGAAATGTCACGGCAAAAGTAAAAATAACCACAGCTGTATACTCTATACAAATAAAAACAAAATTTCTACTTCTCTACTGCATTGGGTGAACAAGGATGGATATATTCTATAAATATAGTCATTATAAAAACTAGTAATTTTGCAGACGTAGAGAAAAATATATGCCATTTCGTTTGTCATTATTATTTATTAAAGTTTGGTTATGTAGTGTAGGTATAAGTATTTGTGATACTATTTGTTATTTTACTTTCTTTTTTTTTTGGAAAATGCCGGCCACACAACGAACAATGAGAAAGGATGACCATTGTTACGTACTGTCGCCCCATAAAGACAATGGTATTACGTAAATTACAATTGCAACAACGCCGGAAATTAAACGGCCTTGAAATATTTATCTAATATGATGATGTCACTAGGCTCCAGTGACATCTAGTGAACACCATCATAAGTGCCATTGACTTACTATTAGATTTAAATACAATGTTGAAAGTAGAGTGCCTGTAACTCTAGTTGAAAGTAGAGTGCCTGTAATGAGAGTATGGCCATAAGGACTTGTCCGCCATGTTTTTTCCAAGATTAACATTGTTCTTATAGGCGAAAGACTTCAAATGATTTTTCTTCAGACAAACGATGAACTATAATTCTTCCTTCCTACTAATAAGTAAACGCTTTAGTTCAAGATACATTATGAGCAATTGAGAATTGTTGAAGAATTCACAAATTCCCACAACAACCCTTTTAAGTACAGGTAATTTTTGAATATCCTGCCACTTTTAGAAGACGTTTATCCATCATCGAGTTGACTTACTGAGTACTGACAGCCGGCGGAATTCCAAATTGCTCTTAGAGTATTCTTGTGCTTAAATTCATATTAAGGAAACAAAGGACGGGTATATTCCCAGGGCGTAGTAAGGCCATAACCTGAAAATGCATCAAAATGTGTGACCATATGTGTCAATCTGTCCATTGACTTTGGAAAAAACATGGCGGTACCAATAGAAAACGATACCACCTTATTGCCACACTCTCATTACAGGCACTCTAGTTGAAAGTGACCGTGTATGCCCCCTATTATTATCACTGACAAGTTGTGGTAACTGCACTGTCAATGGACGATACAGAAATTGATTTGATTGTGTTAGGAAAATTAAGGCTCCTCATTAAGGTTCCCAGTGCTAAAAAGGGGGGCCAAACCTGTAAAATAGGAGGGGTCTCCAGATTAGCTCGATGCATTCTACTAGAGATGAGAAAATACGGTATTTTATTTTTCATTGTATTATACAAAGTAAAATACATTGTGTTATACAGTATTAAATTAAAAAAATAGCGGGATTTTTTTCACTACTGGATTAGGATTAGGATAAGAGCGTAAAAGCGAGATTTTATTGCATTTAAAAATTAACAAAATGATTAATTTTATTTAGAGAAATGATATTAGTAGCATAAATTAAGGTGTTATTTTTATAATTCAAATCCAATTTTTCCTTTAGATTAAAAGTAACCAGAGTGGCCCACTCAGCCCACTTTCAACGCAATGTTCAATAGCCATTATTTTCAAAATGTAGTTCTAGTTCAAACCCAAATGAATTTGTCCTAAATAAATACTTATATAAAATAATGCACGCATGCTATCGAATCCAGCGTTGATATGATCTCTTTCCGATTCTGTCAAAATCCTGCTGAGGATAAATTTGCAGGTGCCTCACCTTTCTATAGTAATATAGTTTGCAAATTGCTTTGAACAGAATTTGCAATTTTTCTCGGAATTGTTATTATTTGGTTAAACGACAAAATATTTTTGTATTATTGCCCAAATTTGACAGGCCTCCCCATTATTACTATCTCTCTATTATTATTATTATCATACACTTTTACTTCACTACTAGTACTAATGATAAAATAACAATTTTTTTTCATAAAAAAATTAAAACAAAAGGACGAAAATTAAAAAATGAAGTCAGTTATATGTCATTCAAGTCATATGTTATTCTCCTACAGCGTTGTCTACTCTTCTAGTGAAGTGAAAGTGTATAATACAAATGTATTATACATTGTATTATACCGTTTAATACGGTATGTATTTAACCTCTTCATTTTATACAAATTACTGGCAACACTGTGAAGAGTAGACAACGCTGTAGGAGAATGACATATGACTTGAATGACATATAACTAACTTCATTTTTTAATTTTCGTATTGTTTTAATTTTTTTATAAAAAAAAAGAATGTTATTTTATCATTAGTACTAGTAGTGAAGTAAAAGTGTATGATATAGTAATAATGGGGAGGCCTGGCAAATTTGGGCAATAATACAAAAATATTTTGTCGTTTATGTTGTGTTTATATTGTCACCAAATAATAACAATTCCGAGAAAAAGTGCAAATTCTACTCAAAGCAATTCGCAAAAAAATACTATAGAATGGTGAAGCACCTGGACGCTTAGTCTATAGGAAAGAGTGAAAGTGAAAGTGAGAATTGCTGGCCAATGGAATTCGTCAACAGAATTTTTTTGACCAATCAAGGTTGTCAAAATTCTCACTTTCACTCTTCCCTATAGAATAATGCGGATAATGCCCCTGCAAATTTGTCCTAAGCAGGATTTGGCAGAATCGGAAAGACGCCATACTCAATGCTGGATTCGATAGCATGCGTGCATTATATTAGAAAGGTATTTATTTGGCTAGAATGGCTATTAAATCCTGCGTTGAGAGTTGACTGAGTGGGCCACTCTGGTTACTCTTAATCCTAAGGAAAAATTTTATTAATTTACCCTAAATGAAATTTATCATTTTGTTAATTTTTAAATGCAACAAGATCTCGCTTTTACGCTCTTATCCTAATTCTAATTCAGTGGTGAAAAAAATCCCGCCATTTTTTTGAATTTAATACTGTATAATACAATGTATTTTACTTTGTATAATACAATGAAAAATATCTCATCTCTATACTCTTCACAGTGTTGCCAGTAATTTGTATAAAATGAAGAGGTTAATTCCATACCGTATTAAACGGTATAATACATTTGTATTATACACTTTCACTTCACTACATTCTACAGATGAATAGAAGGGGCGAAAGAATCAATCGCACCTTCTAGGCATGGTTCGTGCCAAAGTGATTGACTCAGCCATTCCTAAAACACTATGGGCAGAGCTCAGCTTATGAATTTAACTTTAATTTCAACACTGGCTTGAGTTGATGACCAACTGTGGGAAAATCCACCGTCACAACTTTACTAGAGGATAGACGAAATGATTTGCGCAAACTTCGGGTATTAAAAAGTCGAGTCTGGTACATGTCTTTACCACGTGGATCTACATTGGAAGCAAAATTGAAGCACATGCTATTGGACCAAGAAAATAAAAAAATTCCAGAGATGTTTATTTTTACGAATCAAGGGAGGATCACGATGAGTTGTATGATGATGAAGACATGAGTGAAGGACCGACAGAAAATAAAGAACAAATAGGAAAACAAATTGAACAAGTAAAGACAAGATCTGCAATAAATGTGGACAAGCAAATCTTTCAGATTATAAAATATATACAGCTTATTATTAGATGACATCCACAGAAGTGCCAGAAAGGTGTGATAATGTAGTAGTGTCCAAAATGGAAGGAGTTAGAATCACATGATCAGCTGCAAAGATCGATTGCTTGTGGTATACTAAACAATGTAACAGCCATAGAAACCCGATGACGACGAAATGTTGCATGATGATAATAAGAATTCTGCTGGTAAAGAGGTCCAAAAATTGGGTACAAAGGCCTATAGCATTCTTACATGGTATGTTGAACACATCGATGTTCATAAAAACGCGACAGAGAGTCGAAAGTATAAGTCAAGTCATTTAAAACTAAATAGGACTGCTAATCTAAGAGGGGCACCAAAATGGTGAATTATAAAGTTTGATGACGCTAGTAGTAGTAGTAGTAGTAGTAGACATTGCCTAGGCCTTAAAGGCCCTTTTCACAGTCCGTCGAGCCACCTATCCCTACTCTGCCTGAGCCCACATTCCCACCACAAGTCGACTCGTCCCTCTAATGAAGGAGAGTATCCCGTCCCATCTCAGAATCGGAAGCTACTCTCGATGGAGGAAGGCAGCTCCCAGTGTCCTGTCGCGCAGTCGTGCCGACCTATAGCACACTCCCAGACAGTGGTATGACGACTCTTCCCCTGTTCCACAGTGGATGCAGAGTGGATTGGCCACCATTTCTAGGAGGTGCACGTGTCTGTTTAGTCTACAGTGGCCAGTGTTCTGCCTGTTAGGGTAGATTACTTAGGGTCTGTCTACATATTCCTGACTGTGTCCAGTTTGTCCTTGAACTCTCCCATGACCACTCATTTAGACTGTGAGAGACGTGTTGCTTATTCCTAGTCATGGTTCCGGTCCTGTATAGCACGTCTGGAAATCACGCTTGGTCGATTCATCGGCGCGCTCTTTCCCCTTAATGCCCCTATGTCCAGGAACCCATCCTAGAGTTAAGGTCGGTGCATAATTGAAGGAAACGCGTACGGCAACGAGAACGTGAACGTTAATATTAGATTACGTATGAGGCAGACATATACACAGAATAAACTGCTTTTACAGTTCTAACTAAACTCATCAATAAACACGTTACATATTTTATTTGTTGCCCAATGCCTTACCAGAAAATATTGCTAAGCTAACCAAAAAACAACATTCTCCCTCAATATTTGGAGGTACAATTCAGTAAAAATATTCACACACAAATGAACCCAGCTTATTAAATCCAATCTACAGTCAATAAACTTATACCAAATTCAAACTATTACAAATAAATGTATGCTTCTTAGAACTCAAACCCTTGGTCAGCATGTCTGCGGGCATCTCAGTGGTTGGCATGTATTTTAATAATATTTTATTTTGCCTAATTTCATCACGAATAAAATGATACTTTACATGAATATGTTTAGTTCGCTTGTGATAAAGTTCATTTTCTGACAATTTAAGAGCACTCTGATTGTCATTGAACGCGACAAAGGGCTCGTTAAGCCTCAAAAATTCATAACCAGAAGCTTTTCCAAAAAGTTCAGAGCAAAGAGACCTTAAATATAAGCATTCCTTTACCGCCTCAGATATGCCAACATATTCTGCTTCCGTAGAGCTTAATGTTACCAATCTTTGTTTTTGGCATTCCCAAGAAATTGGAGAGCCGGCTAAAGTGAAAATATGCCCACAAAAAGATTTGCGCTAAACAACATCATTAGCCCAATCTGAGTCCACAAAACCAGTAACTGCATTTCCACTTTTAACATAGTTAATACCAACATTTTTTGTCCCTTTCAAATACTTAAGAACTCTTTTTGCACTTAACCAATGTTCTTTAGAATGACTTTTGTTGAACTGGCTCAAATATGAAATCGCGAATGCAATATCTGGTCGGGTACACACAGCTAGGTACATCAACGAACCAATCAACTGCTGATAGGGAACGTCCAGATACTCATTACCAACAGACAAATTTTTATTCTGTTCTAGACGAGTACTCACAGGATTGCACTCTGTCATTTGAAATTTTGCCAGAAGTCTTTCAATATATTGAGCCTGACTAATTTTAAGTTCATTCTTTGAACGGTCTCTTTCTATTTTCATCCCTAAACAGTAAGATACAGGCCCTAAGTCCTTAGTATGAAAATATTTACTTAGCTCTAATTTTAATTTCAGTGCTTCTTCCTTATTATTATAAAAGATAAAGAATTCATCAACAGACAGTGCTACAATAATTATAGTATCCAGAACTCTTATAAAATATACAAGGTTCGATCCTTGACTGAATGTAATTTAAATCCAACAACAGACCTTGAGCCTTTCCAAACCACGACCTAGAAGACTGTTTTAGCCGATAAATAGCTTTCTTTAGTCGACAGACTTTATTTTCAGAGCCTGGTTCAACAAAACCTTCAGGCTGTTCCATAAAAATTTCTTCTTCTATGTCGCCATTTAGGAAAGCTATCTCAATGTCCAAATGATCTACCTCTAAGTTTAATTCCACGGTCATTGCAAACAATAGCCTCAGATTAGAAAAACGAATGGCAGGGGAAAAAGTTTCCATATAGTCTACTCCATATTTCTGAGTAAAACCTTTTGCCACCAGTCTAGCCCTATATGTAGCAATATCACCCTGTTCGTTCCGCTTAATCTTGAAAACCCACTTATTTTTAACAATATTTTTATTTTTAGGCTTGTCAACCAATTCCCAGGCATTATTTGGTTTAAAAGCATTTAACTCTTTGTCAATTGCCTGCCTCCATTGGACACCATCACGACTGGATAACGCCTCGGATATAGTAATTGGTTCAAGCTCATCTGAAACAGCCAACATGCAAAAATCAGATTCACTCAGAGAACTGTCATTTGTAAAATAATCATCCAGGAATTTTGGCTTACGTACGTTTCGCTTAGGATACCTCTCACCATTAGCACCTTCCATCTGTACTTTAGCTTCACTATCACCAGTTGACACTTCACTATCTGACAATGACTGTTCCAAATTTTCTGACTCATTCTGCTCCTCTGGTTCATCATGGACATGCTGTTCCTCATTGGACATCTCGAGTTCCACCTTCAAAGGCACTACATTCTGGTTTTCATTTGTAGAATCTATATTGGGTGTAGTTACAATAGTAAATTTTTCTTCGAGGAATTCTACATCCCGAGCTATTTTTACAGTGGATGCTTTTGGGTCAAATACTCTGTAACCTTTGGATGTTTCTGAATACCCAACAAAAATGTATTCTTCTCCCTTAAAGTCCAACTTTTTACGTTTTATGTTTGGTGTATGTACATAAACACAACTCCCAAAAATTCGTAAATGGCTAACATCTACCTTCTGTCCTGTCCATTTTTGTTCGGGTAACATACCCTTTATCTTCTTTGCTGGAGATCTATTAATCAAATAAACAGCAGCGTTTACTGCTTCTGCCCACATCTGTTTTGGGGAGTTCGAATCAGCTAGCATGCTACGTGCTTTCTCCAGAATAGTTCTGTTATATCTTTCTGCAAGACCATTCTGTTCGGGCGTGTATGGTGTAGTTAATTCATGTTTGAT